>JAQGCX010000513.1:0-16088 GCA_034700205.1 Plectus parietinus | reverse complement strand
TGAGATTTTGGTGACCTTTTTTTTAAAAAAAAGGTCGCCAGGGGAGGGCGGGGGGTAGAAAAAATTAGCAATACAAGGGTCCCCCCTTCTATTGCTTGAGGTTTGAAAACCTATGACCTTTTTTCTTTTCTCTGATCTGGTCTGATCTTGGGGGGGGGGGGGTATATACCGCCCCAGCCGGGGGTCGCTATCCCCCCAACGGAAAAAACGTGCCCATGTCTGGGATGAAGATACAGATCTGATTCGCATACGAAACATGCATGCGCTGCATGGGTTTCAGTCAATAGTTCCAATAGGACGAAAGTTCCTACGAGATGAAGATTCCACAGAAATGATTGAGGCTAATTAAAAGTGATCGCTGTGAGCTAATTAGAGCACCATTTGAAACGGAAGCGACGAAGGTTCCCCTGCAGTCGTCTCTTCGCGGGAATGGTGCAGTGGATTGAATACCCATTTACGCAGGCATTAGTTTTAATTGTAAGTTGAAAAATTTGAAGTGAGGGCCACCTCCTTTTGGCACTGTACGTCCTCCGTCCATAACAAAATAATTCCTAATTGAAATACTTATGGAAATGATAGATACTAGTGTAAGAAGCCATGGGGAAGTCGAATATGATAAGCAAAACTGGGCTACAACATAAAAAATTCAAGTTTGGCCATCAGTGGTGAACCATGTGAAAGTACAGAAAATCCATTGGAGCGACCTTGGTCACTTGTATCCGCACTCGGAACCATTGTGCACCTTAAGTCCCGCGCCTTAAGTCCCAACACTGGTGGACAATGGTAAAGGTGCACAATGGTTACGAGTAACCGTGATTCCTCAGTTCGAATTTTTGGCCAAACTTTTATGTTGTAGCCAGTTTTGCTCATCATATTCAACTTTCTCATAGCTTCTTACACTGGAATCTATCATTTCCAGAAGTGTTTTCCAGAAACGCCAAACCCAAGCCAAGACCCAAGATCTTGGGTATTTTCTGTTTCACCAAACCCAAGCCAAGATTCAAGAAAAATGGCCTAATTTTTCCACGTACTCATGATGTCGTGGAAAGCAAGTGGGAGCACTAAAATCTAGCTAGAAAAAGAATACTAGCAGTTGAAAAGTATTTTTTTATGAGTAGCCAATGTCACTGTCACCAAAAAAGTCAAATGTAATACAAACAACATGCTAATTACTCAAAACCAAGTGCATTTAGATGATTCATAGTTGCCAGATACTTATTGGGAAAGATATTGAGTTCGTTTTCGAGTTTGGTGATGCGCAAACGCCGTTCATACTCTTTCATTTCGCGCTTTGTCTTTTTGTATTCAAAATCTATTAAAATAGAAAAAGAAATAGAAAATCAAACAGAAGTAAAAAAAACCAGCATCAAATAGAAATCAACTATTAACTCCATTAGATAAAGTGTTGTGTGCTCTACGATTTTATGTCTCGGGCGATTTTTATTATTCAACCGGGATTACCAAAGTATTTGTAAAACATCATCCTATCGTGTGGTCAAAGAATTCACACATTTGCTCAATCAACAGTTATTTCTCGAAGTTGTTGCATCGCCAAAACTGAAATTTTCGTGTTCTTGAAGTAAACTTTTGAATTCCCGCCAACGGCTGAATGAATTCTTGTCATTTTTCAGTATGTTGTAGCCAATATCATTCTCTATTCAAAAAGTTTAGGCTCAGCTGAAACTGTGAAGTTTTGACCGAGAACGAGCTCTCAGCGTGGGACCCCTGCGAGATATCCCCCGCCCTCGTGCCCATGTCTGGGCAATTGCGTCAAAACCAGGGGTCGTGTTTGGTTGACCATATCTCAGCAGGAAAAAGTCCGATTTGCACAAATTTGGTACCAAAAATATTCTCATGAGATTGGCTTCAATATGAGCTATCATTTGTCTAATTTGGTTAACTCTGCGTTAAATAACAGCGGTTTGAAATCTTCCAAATAATTTGCCCCACCCTGTACCTCACTGAAATGGACAATTAATTGCAACACGAATGACTTTTCAGATAAGATGCGCTGTTTCCAAGCCAACAAGTTGGTGTAACAGCAACTACGATTGCCACAACACGCCGGTGAAATTGTGCTGTCCCACCGGTTGTGGGTACAACATGTGCATTCAGTCTCAAGGATACGTTATCGACAATGGTTCGGGTTTGTTTACAAATGCCCTTGTTGTAAAATCGTATGTATGATTGGTTTTGTAGTGTTAAAAGAATGCTTCATTTTCTTCACAAAAACTCCTGAAAATTTTTCTCGACAGTTTATCTCATAAAAGAAAAAGAATATTGACTAATCTTTTCTTGACTTTCGCAAAGTTATTAATTGTTTGAATAACTATCTTTGTTTACGTTATTAAACAACACAACTAATGCAACTTTTTCACTGAAGCAGTTTCTGTTTCATCAATTATCAGCCGACAATGATCTTATTCTGTTTTGCAATCAACGGTACTAATAAACGATACTACCGAATGGGCATACCAAGCAACTGATTCACCTACTCGTAAATACTGTATATTGCAGCACGAAAAGTGACGAAAATTTACAGAAATCAAAATTAAGATAGTCTCTTATCGCGAACGATGAGATGAGTATGTAAGGGAACAAGATTAAATTGTAAGAGATTACGAGGGAAATTTTTGTGTGCTGGGAAATATTTCTTTTATCATAATACCAAATACGAAATAGATTTCGATCGGGCGGATAATAATGGTCCCATCCTTCAATATTTCGTCACATTTCGGCATTCAGTGATGCTTTGCTTGCAAAACTGCCTCAAAGCTTCTTTCAATTGCTATTTGCTAACATGTCATTTTTAGTTCAAGGAAAAATCATAAAAACATTGGAGCTCTTGAAACCATATTTTCCACCAGGAGGTAACTACCTAACTAAACTGACAATTGGTTTTTGATACCTTGGCTTCGGACTCCTTGAACCAATTTTGAACTTTAAACCTGCAACCTTGAACCTTGGGGGAAAATTTTTGGGAAAAATATTATTACCAGTATAGGTAGGATGCAATCTGTCCCCATCTTTCCCATGTGCTTTTGCATTGTACAGTCGAACCCGGATAAGTGCACAAAACGCGTATCAATTGTTAGAGCATACGCCACCGCACAAACTGACTACGCAGTTCTGCGTAGTCAGTTTTCATGTTGGCGTGTGCTCAAACAATTGATACGCATTTTGTGCACTTATCTGAGTTTGACTGTACACTCCTTTGTCTTCTTCCTTCCCCAAATACGACTTTTTCTTCGTTGAACTCTGTTTTGTCTATTGCTCGAGATGTTTGTGTATACCACATGGTGATTTGCTTGCCATTGTTACCGAAAACCGAACCAAGCAACATTCCCATTCGTAAAATCGGCTAATTTACCGGCACTTTACTCAATCAGTTTGACTTTTAGGAGTCGTCGATATTTCCAACCCTCATTGTCCACTTCGACAACTGATCGAGATCAAATGCGAGAAGCAATCGCCGACAAATTGGTGCAATTCTGATAAGGAATGCGTCTCACCGAATTCCGCTCAACAACGGCATTGTTGTCCCACCATTTGCAATTACAATACATGTGTGACCAATTATAATGGTCGATTTGTCATTGGTTAATATGATAACTTACATATCGTACATGCTTTGTTGAAGTATACATATTTATTACAAAAAGAATAAGGAATGACTTGTATTGATTGCTGATTTTGGCAAAATTATGAAGACTTTTGATGAAGTGAAAAGATGATCAAATTTTCTGAACAAAATGTAACATTTGGTCATGTCATAGTAATTTAAGAATTTTCTTCGCTATACATATTTTGAAACGTTCGGAAAATGATTTTTAAATTGCGTTTATTGAATTTTTTATTGATGAAAAGACACGCACCAATTAAATAACAACCAAAACTAAAATTTATCTATCACAATTCCAAAACATTCCCATCAGTGCATCAATTCGATGTCAATTCCTTATTCTTTTCCTTCGCAGCAAAAACTGCACACTGGCTCAGTCTCAGTTACACACTGCTTATCTCATTGTTTGTAGAACTGTGTAGAGAATGATGATGATGCTTCGCTTGTTGATTCTTGCGATCATTAATTGTCGGTGTCTCGACAAGTATTCACTATTCGTCATTCAATTGTGCCGCGTGTGTGTACAAAAAGCGTCGCAAGCGGATTAAGAAGCTCACGCGAGCAACTTGAACTCACTAAGCGTTTGTACACGAAGTCGGGACTGTCCGGGGGGACAGACAATTCGGGAAAATAACCGGTTTACGACGGCTCACGCACTATAGTTTACACTTTTAAGCCACAATCAGCGTGTGTCCTTGATCTAGAGTACAAAACGGACAATAGACCATGACAGAGCCCAGAACAGGCCGCTGTCATAACCAGACTCATTGCAATTGGTACTCAGTCTTCGAACGTTTAATTCATTTGTTCTGCAGAGAAATAAGTTTCTTTCATTACAAGAAAAACTCGAAGAAACTAAATATGTCTACTGCTGTTCAGATATTCGTTGTCCTCAGTTGCGTGGCGTTGTGTTCGTCACAACTTGTTCCCGGATCTCTTGATTGGTGCACATATTGGCAACAACTTGGTGTAATACGACCAGAATGTCCACCGATCTACCGTAAGAGCATAGTTGGCCCTGTTCAAACTTTAGATAATGAAACAATCAAAAATTTGTTTTGTACCTCCAACGGAACTTTGAAAATTCTGAATATTTTTTGCACTATTGGGTATTGGGTTCTTACTATTGCTATTGCTATTGCTATTGCTATTGGGTTGTAACTATTGCTATTGGGTATTGGGTATCGGGATTTCGAATTTTGACTATTGCTATTGGCTATTGGGTATTGGGTTCCATCCACTATTGGGTATTGTTACATGTCTACCCACGAGTCTATTGTTTTACTCGTGGGTAGACATGGCACGGGGATATGGGGGGGGGGGTTTCCACCCAGGGGTCCCACACCGAGAGCTCGTTCTCGGCCAAAACTTACCGTTTGAGCTGAGCGTAGACTTTTTGAATAAAGAATGGTATCGGCTAATGAACAACTTTACGCTGGTCGACGTTAGGTTGTCGCGCGTTTTTTTTGAAGATCGACGTCGAAAAACTCGTGTTCTTGAAGTAAACTTTTTAATTCCCGCCAACGGTTGTATGAATTCTTGTTGTTTTTTAATATGTTGTCGCCGATATCATTCAAAATGTCCAGACTCAGCTCACCCGGAAGTTTTGGTCGAGCACGAACTCTCAGTGTGGGACCCCTAGGTGAAAATCCCCCCATGCCCATAGTAAAACTTGCCCATGCCTGATCGCGAACTGGACTGGCCATGAACATGACTGCTAAACTGCCCTTGTCAGATCGAAAGTCTTCAAAAATATTGGGCAATTGTCTATTAAACCAACATTTTTTAAACTTTCAGCTCCACAACCACCAACCTATATGCCAATGTGCATTGTCTCTGTGATGACGGCATGCAGATCAAATTTCATTTGTGCGTCTGGCAGCAGTTGCATGCAGAACGGTCAACCCTGCTGTACGCCTCTGCCGATTCAGAATGACGAGGTCTGTCCCACTGTCGTACAATTGGGCATTGTCTGCAACAAGACCAATCCAACAAATTGGTGCATTAATAATGAGCAATGTCACACTGCTCCAAAGAGACTCTGCTGTCCAACTGGATGCAATTATAATATCTGTGTGCAAGCTGGAATTCCAACGTTGACAAATGGAAGAGGTAAGCATTTGACGAAATTTTTTCATGCTTTTTCGTTATTTTATTATTTTATGTACAGAGACGGATGAAGAAGAGAAACTGTATTGTAGAGGAATTATTGACCATCGCATTCAAAAATTCTGATGTTCGATACGGTACGAGGCCATCACTTCAATCTAACCATTTTTCTAAACGTTTAGAGAAAAAAGACGCTCCAACGCAGAGTGCACAGCCTTATTTTTCTGGGCTTTCTGGGCACCAAGGCTTGGAGTGATGTCCTAACACCAACAGAGAATGGTGTGGGAAGCAAGAGGGGCGATAAACAGAGAGAAGGACCTCTATTTTTGGCTGATGTCTCCTAGCTAGCTAGCTAGCTAGTCTCATGCATCCGTTATTTACAAAAACCACGTCCACGTTGTGTCGCATTGCTATCTTATACGAGGGCACTCTGAAAGTTTTTTTTTAATTGTACACAGAACAAACAGTCACATCTACAGTTTCCTGTTCATTGCTTCAAATTATCATGATTTTTATGTGAACATGCTTTAAAAGTTTACAAAGCAGTAGAAGCAGCATGATGGGCTCAAAGCAGTAGTTTTTGCCTACTGCTCAGCAGTAGATCCAACTCAAAGCAGTAGGTCTGGCAACCCTGCATACGACGGCACCACATTTACACAGACTTGATCTGCCGACTGATGGGCATTTGTCTGCGAATGATTTCAATGTTGCAAAGCCCTTTTTCCTCCAACTTTCTAAGAAGGTGGACACGCGCCCGAGAAAATTGTTGATTGCGAGTTCATTTATGGACATATTTATCGAAACAAGTGAGACAAGCGCCACATGTATCTGACCATTAACTGGAGAAACAATCATCTGAACATCATCCATCAGTCGAATAGAGAAGGTTTGCGTTGAATCCGAGAACTGAATATCAGATGAACGCGCAACTAACTACACTAGACGGTACAGGTAGTTGGGCCTGTGCATAAGGGATCATTCCAAATATTATTGCGCGTTTGAGAGGAAACCAAATAGAAGCACATCAGCATCAATCCGGATATAGTATTCGTTTCACACTCTGTGCACGCGTTACGCAGAACAGTAATGAGAAAGATACACTCGCACTGGTGTCAAAACATCCGTCAACCAATCAGAACAGTAGGTCCAGCATTTCCAAACACTGTATTTCAGCAACAAAATGAGACCAACTTATACAAGAACGGACACAATACCGCAACAGCAGAAGAAGCAGTCACTACTATTTCAATAGACTGCAGGGATAGTGGAAAAAGGACGACTAAAACTGTGAGCGATTCCAAAAACATTTGTGAACACACCAGTCAACAACACGTATTGTACAGCCATAAATGTAATCGACTACGGTAATTGGGCTTTTTTGTTGCACTGCACACAACTGCGGCGGGTGCTGAGGTCGGCAGCAGTTTACAAGGCAAGAACAAGGGGACACACCAGCCAGCAGGCGCTCATTTCCACTGTTGCAAAAGTACTAACATTAGAAATGTTTTTGTAAAATAGGGTAGGCCTCATCATTATCTTATGACGTCATAGCATGGCAACCATGGTACTGTCGAACCCGGATAAGTGCACAAAATGCGTATCAATTAGAGCACACGCCACCGCACAAAGAGGCTACGCAGTTGTGCGTAGTGAGTTTTCATGTTGGCGTGTGCTCAAACAATTGATACGCATTTTGTGCACTTATCCGGGTTCGACTGTAGTGACTAAATATCGTTATGGAACGTTTACTAGAAATGGATTTAAATCCTACGAAGTAATGATACTCAATACAGCAATAAATTCTGGATTTTGACAGCGCGTGACATTGAATTGAGGCGTGTTCGATTGATTTCCGGTTAACCGTTGGAAAAATGTTGACTATAGTTGCTGATGTGTTCGGTGTTTTCAGCGGTGGGCGATTATCTGATCGGCAGTTCTCACGATGGGATCGTTCCTGGAGCTGTGGTGTTCGGCATCGGGCACTTGCTCTACTTGGTCACGTTCATGCACAACATGAAGAAATTGTGGAAGCCGTTGTTGCTGAGCGCCGTGTGCTGGGGAATGTTCGTCAACTACGTCTGCTTCTTCGACAAGTTCCAGACCCACTATCGACCCATCACCATCCTCAGCATCTACTCGCTCATCCTCACAACCGCCACCATCTACAGCGGATCCATTTGGTACTATGGCGCCAAATCCGAGACCAATACTGTGAGACCTTTGCATTGCTAGCGCATTTGACGTCTATTGTGTTCTTGCAGCCTTCTATGATTCGCTTCGCCGGCTATGCTCTCTTTTTCATTTCGGACTCGACACTCATTCTGAGCCACGAAGCGTATCAGCTACCGTACGCAGAAGTGGTCATTCTCACCACCTACTTCAGTGCGCAATATTTAATATTGCTTGGCACTGCACTGGCGCGTGATACCAAAGTTCGTTTCGAGTGAGCAAGCAGACACTGCAGACTTGTTTTATTGATTGTAAAAAAGTGAACGTGTATGTAGTGCAGTAAACATGGTTTGTCTGTGCATCTGTCCAGTCTAGCCATCATACCTGCGCAAAGTCCGCCATTACGCATTACGTACAGTATTTCACATACGTCACGGACCGAAAATTTGAAGAGGTTCGTCATACATTCGGACTTTTTTGCGCGGGAATTCTAACTTCAATACAAAATTTAAATTTTGCCCCTAAAAGTAGCATATAGAGTACTGTAAGGCTACAAAAAAAGTCCACAGGATACGTCATGGGTGTCCTTGCTCAGGTGTGCTAGCCATTCGCTAAGAATAACACCGAATTACTTTATTGCATATTACACCATTCATTTTATCCGTCGACAGCGCAGAAGCAGTTGCAACGAATGAGTTGGATTCCATCCCATCCCTAGAACACACATTGGAGAATTGTAACCCATCTTTTCACAGCAACGAGGTCATGATTTTTGTGACACTTGTGGGTGCTTTTGAACAGATCTCGTGCTTGGTTCGTTTATGTACTCTGCTGAAAATTGTCTATCTGTACCATAAATTTTGTACGATCATGTGCCAATGTTATTTTTGGCTAATAGTTGTGGGCCTTGCGTCGGTCTGTGGTTGGCATCTTTAGGTACTTAGACAGTGCACGCACGCACTCTGATAACGACTCAGTAAGACTGTCTTCCTGCATAGCGTCCCACCTTCTGCCAACAAACAGTATTCGCTCTCTTAGCATTCGCTCTAACAATACTAACAAGATGCTGACAATATTAGCATCCGCCGCTTACTTTGGGGCTACTGTCATCGCCTGTCTACAGACAGAGTTCTTCGAAAAGCCTGAACACAACGCATGGGTGGCATTGCCCGTCACGCTTCTCGGTCTGCTACTGCTCATTTTCGATCGACGTCTTCCAACAGACTCGCGGTTTCTTTATGGGCTTGGCTTGCTCACGTGCGGTAAGTCGAAGAGTAGAGTGATTTACCAACCATATATATTTGGTTCAAGGTATCGCCGACTATGTCATCAATGACGGCCATTTCATGATGGGAGTCGTTCTGTTTGGCACCGGTCATATATTCTACATTGTATCCATCATTGATCAAGTGAAGAGGTGGTGGCCTAAGCTTGTTGTCGCTTCGTATGCCTTCGCCTTTGTCATCGACTGCATTTGTTTTCACGACAAAATTGTCGAGATGCCCTTCGAGATATCCGTGCTCGTCACATATTCCTTTGTTCTCATCACCGTTTTCATCATGTCTGGCTCGATCTGGTATCACCAGAACGAAAAACACCTTCAGTTGGTTCGTTATTTTTATTTCCACTTTAAATCCTTGAAGAGTATGACTCTTTCAGCCGGCATTGCTTCGCTTTATTGGTTTCACACTGTTCATATTATCGGACAGTGTCATTATTCTTCACCGAGTTTCTGTGACGATTCCAAGTGCACTTCAAATCATTTTTGTCACTTACTACGCTGCCCAGATATTCATATTTCTCGGCAATTACCAAACGGATTTGAATTCTCTGCACAAGAAAACTGATTGATAGCTCAGAAAATTGTGAAAGTAAATAGTGTCATAGGGAAGTCGATCTCCGGAAAGTAACTTTATTGAGCTAAAATAAAATATATTGCACAAACACGTATAAAAATCATATTACACAGATTCTGCATGCCAGGGGGCAATTTTGTTCCATCCACCAGGGGTTTTTCAAACATTCACCCCGTTTTGCCCAACGATAGCATCTGTCGTCTTTGTCTTTGCATTCTAAACAAACATTGTTTGTTCGAAAGGGAACACCTGAACTACCTCCCGATCTGCTTCCGACTCCGCACTCAGTTTCCATGGCACTATTTGAGCGATTGCACTTGTCGCACGATTTTTGACAATTTTCTTCCATCCAATTGGCGCGAATTGCACATTTGCCTTGTGCCGTCCATTTGGCACAGTCGCCAAAGTAATCGTTGCAATCAGCTGCAAAGTATTCGACGGCGACTTCGTCGAGTAGTATTTCAATCAGTGTTGGGACTAAGTTATCTAACTGGTACTAAGTAGCTAACGTTATTTTTCTAAACTTAGTAATTACTAAGTATTGGGAAAATTTAGTAAGGAAATTCCTAAATCCATTTCAAATAGTTCGCATTCAACATTAGCGCTGTTGAGTATGTGCGTGTTGAGCGCAAACTTCTTGAAATGGATTCAAGTATCTACGTATTTAATTTCCACATTAACTAAGTTTCGAAAAAAACTTAGTCCCAACACTGATCTCAACCAAATAACGCTTACAATCAGAGTTCTGTTGAGTGTTGATGCAGACAGAGCAAGACTTTGGACATGCCAGCCGCATCCAAGGATTGCGCCCACATTCGCCGACCGAAGCCCATAAGGCACAGCACTTGTGCTGGTTGAAGCATCCTGAACACAATGTTCACTCTTCTGTTGCAAATTCAATGAAAATTACGGCTATTATTGACGTTGTCAACAGTGGAGTTGCGAATCACTGGCAAGTTAACCGTTTCTTCCTTCCCAATTTTAGTTTCATCTACGCTGAAAGCCGCGGGCTGTTTAACTGGTTGATTTTGAAATTGTACTGTCGTGGAAGAAATCGCGGATTTTTTAGCAGATTTGTGACCTGTAAGTGAAGAGAAAATAGTTGAAAATAGTTATTTTGTCAGATTAATTGCGCACAAATGAACATGAACTGATCGGGTATTTTCTTGCCGCCTTTCCAGTTGAGATGTCGTGCCTGATCTTTGAAAGGAGTGAACGCGATATTGTCCGAATTCTGTGGATTTGTGTCCAATGTAACAACTGCTTTGCAGGCAATGTATTGCGACGGATCAATCTGAATTCTTAGTGATTACAACATTAGTGCATTGGTATCATTAACTCACCGTTCTGTTGACGAGGCACATTGAAATGCATGGCTGTGACTTTTCGTCGACCACAATTATGTCAGAAACAGTGTGACCAGTCGGGCTATGAAATGGGCTCGATACCTGCAAAACCGGCAGACTTCGCTCCACAGTTACGTGAGAAAAATAAAAATGCATACAAACCTGCACAAATGCCGATCCTTCGTAGTATGGCCAACTATTCGGAGAGCCGAATGCTCCGTCCAATCGCTGATTAGTATCGCGATTCTCGGAGATCACGGAAGCCGATGGAAATGAAGCTATTCCGGTTGTGTTGAGAAGACTGACGACGGTGATAGGGAACCAGACACTTTTCGAGTCGTCTTCAGAAGGAAGAGTAATAAATTCGAACGGTCGTCGAGTGATTGGCTTTGTCGAAGTTGTCCGCAGTGGATCGCCGCGTGTAACATGTGTAACTGAGATTGTCACAATTTCAGCTGCCCCTGTTATTGTAGATTCAGAAGAAGTCGTCATAACTGTTGTTGGCGCTAACGAAATTGTCGAAGTTGCAACTGTCGAAGTCGAAATTGTCGAAGTTGAAATTGTCGAATTGTCCAAGTTGAAGTTGATCGATGTTTCAGTTGTCGTTGCGGCCGCAGGCGTTTCTTGCTCAACATTTGGCAATGCCTTGCAACGACCGCCAACACAACGACCTTGGTGGCAGATATCTTGCGATTCGAAACCAGTGCAGTCGCCCCCGACAACAACTTTTGACACACACCGTGGTTTTCTGAAACCTCAATAACATTTGCATTTTATTTTATTTTTCCTTCTCCTACCTAGCTTTTATATCGCAAAACAGCCATTCAGAGCCGCAATCAGCCTTTATTTCAGAGCATGTTGGTGCTGGGTCGTAAGAGTAGAAAGTGTCTATGTAGCGATTAGACAATCCCTCCCAGTTCTTCATAAAGAACGGCTTCATCTGACTGTCTTTGTAATGGTGCTTGTTGCAGGATTGTTCGTCGGTCGGATACTGGTGCTGGCGCTGCTCTGCAGTCTGTTTGGACTGTCGCCATTGCTCCCACAAGTAGTCGAGGTGCGAGTGGAAGACGAAGAAGGTGGGGTCGTTGGACGAGATGCGCATCTCGCCCATATGTCCTCCCACCCACATGTGCACAGTTCCGTGCAGCAACTCGAGAAACGGATCCACGCAATAAGTCATCGATTGGAAGTCTTCCTGCTCATTGAATCTCTCCACATCGTCCGGACGGAAAAGACCACCATTTGGATGAGCACCTGAAAAAGAGGTATAATCATAATTTCTTTGATGGTAAAGAGCCTACTCTAAAAAGCACCGTAACCTCAGAATTTCAGATACGCACTAGTGACTAAATGTCGTTGTGGGACGTTTACTAGAAATGGATTTAAATCCTGCGAAGTAATGATACTCAGTATAATAAATTGTCGATTTTGACAGCGCGCGACATTCAATTGAGGGGTGTTCAATTCAATTTCCGGTTAACCATTCGAAAAGTTCTGACAACAGAGATATGTCGATTTCGCAAGAACGGCGGCCGTACCCACGCTGCGCATAATCGCGCGATTCGGCGATAACTGTTCGAGTTGAGAGTCATTGATAGATCGCCATTCGCTGAATGGTCCGGTCGATACTTCGCCGTCGCCGTTGCCGAAGAAATGTTTCGTCCAGAGGACGCTGTCAGCCGGTTTGGGCAGCGGCTGGTCGAGGGTGGTGTCCCAGTAGGGCAGACCAACACCTACGTCATACGCCCGCAGCGTCACCTCCAGTCTGCAACGCTCGAGCACCTCTTGACCGATTCGGAACTGATCATGCTCACTGTTTCAAGAGTTCGCGATGGAACGGAAGCAGAGCGGGACCGAAGTGAGCGCCCGGCGAGTGCTCGGGAGTGTGGTAGACCGTGAGAATGTCGTACTTGCTCAGACCATCGATCAGGTCGCTCTTCGCGCTGTTCATCGCCGCGTGGAAACGCCGTCGTTCATCATTCGTCAGCATCCGGTACTCCTTTCTGACCACCGGAACCAGCTTGTTGCGCAATTGGCGTTTTGTTCGTTTCTTCCAATTGCCGCCTAAGTCGAGGCCGACTCCGGCATTGCCGAGCATTTGTTTGGATGACTCAACAGTGTCGTTGACTCGTTTCACTAGACTGTCGCATGTTTTCTTCGCGTCCAGTTTACACAAACAAAGAAGATCCTGTTCAAGTGAAATAAGCTATAGTACGGTTTACGCTCCTCAATTACCACCGAACATACCTGTAACCAGCTGAGGTCTAGGTCTAACCCCCAGAGGTGGGCAATTGTTGGCGTCTGGGGGGTACAAAATTTTTTCTGGGGGGTACAGAGGGGTACAGACTGGTTAGAACCGCTCGTCTGGGGGTATGTACCCCCCTCCCCCATATCCCCCATACCCCCTTGCCCACCTCTGGTTACCCCCTTCCCAAACCCCAGCTAGTTGTTGTACCACTTTCCCCCTCGATCGGGACTCTCCGACAGCTGACCACGGACCCCAGTTACAGGAATGCTACCGTACCTGGCAGGAATAGATGTAGTTGAGCCATTCTGTCTGTTTCGGTGACAACAACGAATTGACGGCTTTCCCTGCTGACTTTCTCGACATTTCCAACCACATCTTCTCCCGTTTGCACACTCCCTTCAATTGCTCAGTCGAAAATCTGACCGCCACAATCGGATTATTTTGCATCAGACGATGCATACACGTTTCTTCAGAATAGTCTTCGGAAATTTGGCCATCTCCATTCAAAGACATGTTAATCAGCAAAAATAAAATAATCGTACCAGAAAAGCTGTTGACAAAATAGCAGATCATTGTGTAAAAGATCAAAAGAATAAACAGTGGCGTAAATGTCGGGAGATTTGAGAAAGGGAAAGCGGCGACCCGTGACGATCGCCACCTACGAACTAACCAGAGTCGCCTTCTGAAGAAACTTTCGACCGGTCTTTCATCCGTGAGGATCATTGCGAACGAGTTAGTGTGGGAGGACATTTCCAGTGCGCAAATACGGATAAGATCAGCATGGGCAAAAAATAAAATCATGCAAATCCAAAAACACTAGCGATAAAATTACTCCAGCAGGTTTTAATAGCGACTTTGCAATGCATCGATAGATTGTTCGAACAACAGTGGCAATCAAAACATTACAACCACTGTTTGCTTTAGACTGATGCAGAACATACTGACTCTAACGATGAACATAACGATGATTCTAAGCTTGAGCAATCTTTCGGTAGGTTATTGCCGGAAAAATTGTCGTCCACGGTGTTAATCGATTAGCGAAGAATGACCATAGGACTACAGTAAGCACAAATTTTGTCGTTTCGTAATTGGCGCATTCTCGAAAATGATGCGCAGGATAAGTAACACAGTGAAACTTTAGTTGAGTCGCATAAAGACATTAACAGACTCGAACAGTTACGCAGATAAACTGCCACTGTGCAACGCAACGTGAAAATTCGACGATAAAAATTCTGAAATAAAAACGAGAAGTTCAAATCACGATTGATTTCGTTGCAAAAACGACGAAAGGCAACTGATGACGAATTTCTGAAAAGGAACTATCTGTAGAAGCGCTGAGCGAAATGGCAATGACGGCGCCGCCTCTTCGCTTTCCAGCGCCGTCATCGATGGATATGCGGATGGCGCCTCCAGGCCCCAATGGGATTGGAGGCATCGCGGGTCCATCGAATCCGGCGCAGCTCTTCCAACCCTACTATCTCCGACCTGCCTATCGCTTCAAATCAAACACGGTCCGTCCTTATTTTTTTGCTTTTTTTCGATAATTTCGTGCGATGATGGAACTGACTCTATTGTGGAACAATAATCTAGCAGTGATAGTGCTAAACTAGTCAGAATATTCGTGATAATAACTGCGCATTCGATTCGCTATGTTGGTTTGGAGGTTTTATGGTGCACGCGATTGCTATTGTTATGAATGAAAGTTGTTCTCTTTATTTCATTTTGAAAGCGTCTATTGAATTAATTTGCATTTTTATGGTGATTTTTTATTTCAATGTCATGTGATATAAGGACACGTCGTAAGACAGGCGTTTTTATTGTTACAATCGATTTGTGTTGCAGCCCCGTGATGATGTGGAAGGCGGCCCGGGACGTCGACTGCGGAAAAATGTGGCCAACGTTCGAAGACACATCGATTACGTCGCGACAGTGCTCAATCATATCGATGTAAGTGATTGATTGAAGGAGTGGATGGCGGCATGGATGGCTGTTGCAGGATCGAATGTGGCAGCGCGCCAATCGCGACCGAAGAGCGGTACAAGTGGATGGACTGTACCAGAACGCTATCCTGCCGCCGGCGTCCACCAAGGACACCCCCGTTGACTGTATCCTGACCAAGTTTGTCCGCGCTGCCATGAACAAAGTCAAGTGCCCCATTTACAGCATCTGCGTATGTGTTTAGATTAAACGTAGTGCCGAAAACAATTATGTATTTGTAGTGGACCCCGGAGGGAAAACGACTGATTACAGGCGCGTCGACCGGTGAATTCACGTTGTGGAATGGAACTGCATTCAACTTTGAGACCATTTTGCAGGTATTTGTTTGCTGTTGTTGCCTTTTTAAAATCTTTATTCAGAATTTTTCGAACGGTTAACCAGAAATCGATCGAACACCCTCAGTTGAATGTCTCGCTGTCAAAATCCAGAATTTATTGTATTGAGTATCATTGCTTTGTATGATTTAAATCAATTTCTAGTAAACGTCCCACAACGACATTTAGTCACTGTTGCACAAAAAATTTGGGGTTACGATAATTTCTACAGTACGCTCTTTACCGTCAAAGAAATAGTACATTGATACTATGCTAACGTAACATGTTTAGAGGGCATGGCTCCTTAGCTTGTTAGATGACTTAGGAGGTTAAGGTGGTTTAGAGGGTAATGGTGGCTTAGGCTAGCATGTAAACTGCTAACTAAGCCTGAGCCTTAGCAGAAAACTGAAGCTAAAAACCCGGCGT
>JAQGCX010000512.1:0-16094 GCA_034700205.1 Plectus parietinus | reverse complement strand
ATTTTTTGGGCCGCCTTCCGCGGGGTTAAAAAAATTTCGTCCATTTTGCCCACTTCGGTCAGAGTTGGGGGAGGGGGTTAACCCCCCCCCCCCCCAAACACACCTATGACGCAACTGAACGAACCCTGCTGTTGCTGGTACTCGACGTGCGGCAGGACGAACGCATGCGGCACCGAGGAGACCGCCGCCTGCACCAACGGCGCGTACTGTGTCGTTGACACGACGATCGGAGCCACTGACGCCTGCGCCGTCAACGAACCGCCGCTCATCGATGACGAGCTGCCTGCAAAGTGCAAACCATTACTAGCTTACAACAGATCGGAGCACGTCACTTTTCATATTGATGCTAATAAACATTACAAGAGAATTGAACAAATAAAATGGTGAAGGCAGCAAGCAAGTTTTTTTGTCACAAAACTATAGGTGCTCTTAGGGGCCTCAAACCGGGCGGAGGTTTCCGACCCCCTCGAAAATCGGCCAATTTGAATGCCCGCCCAAAAATACCATAATTTTGTCTAATTTGCACATGCAGATTTACAAGCCCCCTCGAATTTTGGACCCTAATACTTGCGAGTCCCCCCCCCCAACCTCGGACTTCAAGGGTACCTATGCACAAAATTGTTTTGCTCAAAGTGCTCACTTTGGTCGGGTTGTGCGGGCGATGGCGACAGAGCGGTCGGCTGTTGGTGGCGTTGCTGCGAAGAGATGGGACGGACGCTGGCGACGTTGGGCGACGGATTGCCCCCAGGACGAATGATCGCACGCTTCTGAGCCACCACCGCCGAAGAACTGCTTGCCGCCGAGCTGCAACAAACACGTTAAGATAATGTTGATCTGGCAAATTCTGCATCAAGAACTATTAAGAACAATGAAAATTTCATATTATCTAAGATGCAACGCACGATGACCAGAAAGCATGAACCAACCCTGCACTCATGAGCTGTGATGGCTGCACATGTTGGACGACCTGTGGAGTCTTCTGCTGCATCTGTTGCTGCTGGATGGCGGTCAGACGCTGTTCGATCGCTGTTTTCTCTTCAGTCAGTCGCTGCACATCCGTCTCCAGCTGTCTGATTTTGGGCTCGCACTGCTGGTGCAGACTCGTCAGTGATTGCAGACGCATTGACTGCTCTTCTGCAAATCAAGATAAAGGAATCAAAAATGATGAGGAAAAATCGTTGCGTCTGCACAATTTATTAATGGTTAATGAAATAAAACCATCATCTCTCAAAGAAGCCGAAGAATCATGACGCTAGAGTACAGTAAGGCTACAAAAGACTACACAAGATACATCATGGGGGTCCAACCAAAGATCCAACAAAAAAATGACAACACAGGCAACCACTTACCACAGTTCTTCACCTTCTCTTCGAGATCAGCGATTTGGGTCTGTGCTTCAGCGAGCTTGGCTTCGGCTTCGCGTTTCTCCTTGACGGCTTCCACCGCCTTCTTGGCCGTTTCCTGCGTGGTCTGTCGCTGGGTGGTCGTCTGGCTTTCGAGTAACTTCATGCGCTCTACCAATTGACGCACTTTCTGGTTGGTAATTTTGTCTGCGTCAGGCAGCGATGAAGTTGATGCGCCATCAGTTAGCTAAAGAGGGGTACATTGATACTACGCCAACGTAACATGTTTAGGGGGCATGGTTCCTAAGCTTCTTAGGTGGCTTAAGGTGGTTTAGAGGGTGATGGTGGCTTAGGCTAGCATGTACACTGCTAACTAAGCCTGAGCCTGAGCCTAAGCAAAAAACTGAAGCTGAAAAATACGCGTAAACATGTTACGTTGGCGTAGTATCAAAGCATGAAACAGGGCACGTAATATGATATAATGAACAATCAGCCAAAATATTGTTGTTCTGCTATTAGAACATCAATAACTCCAAACCATAAAATCAAACCTTCTTCTCTGCTTCTGCAAGTTTTGTTTTCACATCAATCAGTTCTTTGTTTTTCTGCTCCATAAGCTCCTCGTTCTTCTTCGCGGAGCCCTCGAGCTCGGTCGTCATCGTCTTGTACTTGCGCGCTAATTTACGGGCCTGAAAACAGAGCGCCATGAGAATTTTTCAGCGGAACACTAACGCAGTACCTGATCGAGTATTTGTTCTTTCTGTGCCAAGCTTTGGGACAGGTTCTTGTGCTGTTCGCTGAGATCGAGCAGCTGCGATCTGAAACACAAATAAGTGAGAAAAGATTTCTGCGGAGATTCGATAGACGGACTTGATCGTGTCGCGCTCTTCGGTACTCTCTTCCGTCTGTTTCTTTGCCTTCGACAATTCCTCTGCGCTTCTGGAAAGTTCCGCTTGCACTGCGGCCGACTGCCGAAGAGCAGTTTCCAATTTTGTTCTGAAATCAACATCGATACAACCACATAATGACGGAATATGGCTAGAAACTACAGGGTGGCCAACAAATAGTGCAAATTTTTGTTTCAACCGCTGCAGTTTTACAAGTCTTTTTCGGAACATGCTGAAATTTTGTACACACACGCCCAAGACATAAACTTGAAAGTGATAAAAATTTTCAAGTTGATTGGCTGCCTACAACTGGTTAAATGTAAAAAACTATTATGAGTGGTACCAAGTATTAAAAAGATCGAGCAAAATGACGCATCAGACAATAATTTGTATAACATTCGTTTAATGCAACCAAAAATGTAAAAATTTAATAAATTTTAAGTTAGTGCCTCAGGCACATGCGTACCAAATTTCAGTTTGATCCGATGAAAATTAGTGAAACAACAGCGATTAAAACATTGCACTTTTTGTTGGCCCACCGCAATACTGCTAATGAATATTGCAACGAACCTGAGTTCGTTGACGACGTCGGGTCCGAATTGCGTCTGTTGTTCGAGCAGTTCTCGGTGGCGAGTTTGCCACACTTGCAGCTCGGTCGTCAGCTTCTCCAAATCGAGATGGACATTGCTCAGCTGCGTCTGCAGCGATTTCCGTTCGCCATCGACCGCGGACAGACGCTCTTCCAGCGACGACACCTGCAAATATACAACATAATTTCTTTTGGCTCATAATCACAACTCAACAATCATCTTCGAATGGATGCCACTATTATACCTTTGCGGAGAAGTCGTTGATGTTCGAGTTGAGGTTTTCGACATGGGCGGTCAACTGGCGGTTGGTTTCCTGCGTGCCTTCGAGCGATTGCAGACGCAAAGTCAGCTCGGCCTTCTCAGCCATCGCCTCAGACGCCACCTAAATGACAAAATGCATTGAATGGTCAGGTGACAGGAGACAGCTTCAGAATAATACCACTGATCCCAGCAGTTCACAACCTACCCATATTTAAAATTTGCGCTTTTGATGCACAAGACACCGTAGCAACCAACAAAGAACAATATAATAATTAAAATTTGGCCATTAGTAAAGAAGAAAACTGAGGTTTGGTTCGCAGCGAAAATCGTGACAATTTTGTCTCAGGCATTCATCATTGGCACAAACTTGGGCTGCTGAGTATCGCTGAGCTGTAAAACAAAAACTCACAAATCCCGCAACGATGGTGTGGGCTTATGAATTTCTTTCCCTAACAGATTACGGTGTCACCTTCCCATTTCACTTTACCCAGTACAAAATGTTGACAATAACGCAAACACTTCACTGACCATTGCCTCTTTCTCAGCAACAGTCAACTTGGATTCCAGTGTGCCGACTTCTCCTTCAAGCATGTCGAGACGCGATTTGAGTCGTTTGGTTTCGGCTTCCGAGTTGTCGGCGCGCTGCACCGCCTGCTGCTTCTCGTCGCGCAAGTAGTGCAACACCTCATTGAGCGCCTGCACCGACTGCGTCGAGTCGACTGCCGCGTCCGAAGACACTGGCTCGCCGCTAAACTTTTCCAGCACAGCCACTTCATTGCCCAGCTGCAACAAAATATGATTAAAAATCACAATAGCATTACTGTAAGGGTACAAATTATTGGGTCGTATTTAATTTGGTTGAATTGGGTGGTCAATTTTCACCCAAATTAAATACCATTGTAAGTTGTCGTATCCATGGTAATAGGCCTTATTTCCATGGTAACAGAGCTCGTTGTCATGGCAACACGGTATTTTGCATATTTTCACCCAAATTAAGTACCACTCAATAGGTCGATTTCGATTTTCACCCAAATTAAGTACCACCTAAATTTTACACCCTTATAGTATTCGAATTAAGATGGACACTTGGCCTACAAGATCGAATAAAGATAAAACGAAACTGATCAACCGCTGTTGTGTTGCTGCTTTCATAACACACGACGAAAATATTGCAAGTTTTTGCTCACCTTCTGCAACTGTTCATAGAGGCCGTCGTTCTTTTGCTGCAGATCGGTGATTCGATCGGTCAACGAAGAAACTTCTGCTCGAAGATCCGTTTCTGTCTGAGTGCGCGACGCCTAAAACTGCTGATCATGAGTAATCCATATAGATGTGGTCGGTCCAGATGGAATCGGTACCGGTACACGAATCGGTCCATCCGATTTTCGATTAATCGGTACCGGTCCAGTACCGGTACCGGTACGACCCCTGGACCGACGGTACACGGTCCGGTACCGGTCCGACCATTTTCGAATTTTAACAGATATTTTCATGCCTGAATATGCCAATTTTTTGGCAGGAATTCAAATCTTAGTACTCGATTTTGAATTTTGGCGAAAAATATCAATTTTTGGCCTACTTTTCTCTAATTTTTGCATTAAAATCATAACTTGGACCGGTACCGATTCAGAATCGGTCCACCCAATCGGTACCGGTACCGGTCCGGTGCACCGATTCGAAAATTAATCGGTGCAAATTAATTGTTTCGGTACCGGTACCGGTGCACCGACCACATCTATAGGTATTGGGGAAAATTGAGTACGGAGATACTTGAGTCCATTCCAAGTAATTCGCATTTCCCTAATAATTATCTAATATAAGGAGAGAACAATAGGTCATAGGCTAGTTACCGAGCCGATGACCTATTGTTCGCCCATTGTATTGGCTAATTACCGACTTATTTTACTCATTTAGTAAAAGAAAACACTGGCTACGGTATCTAATATAATCGTACATGTTGTCTTGTTCGTGTGAAGTTCAAAATATTCATTCGACTCATGCACATTCCATTTGTCGCAGACAGCAATTAGTTCATATTTTTATCTTTTTCTCAACAATACGCGAAAGCACAGAGGATAACTTGAATCACTTGTTGTGCCATTAATCTCCATGACATTGGCAGCAACCAGTGTTGCAACTAATTAGCTTAACTAAATTATTTAACTAGTTAAAACCTTTAAATAACGTTTAATTTAACGTTTAACTAAGTAACTAAATAATTAATTTTTTTAGGTCTTAACTAACTAACTAGCTAATTGTTTTTTTGACGTATTTTACTAACTAAGTAACTAAGTTCCAAAAACCAATTAGTTGAAACACTGGCAGCAACACACAGGAAAACAGCACAGAGCTTTAATTCCGTAATACTAATTCTCAACAAAATCCCACAAGCTCTGTGGCATAATTCAGCAAAGGCAATAGAAAATTATAAACTGAAATTAAAAATTGAAAAGATTCAATCCCGATTCTTATCTGTCATCCACGTGCGCGACCACAACTCCTGGAAGCAGTCAATACTTTATGCCGTGAGATCCATAAAAAATACTTGCCCTGATCTGCAGAAAGCGAATGCAGTCCGGAGACGAAGCGTCGAAATCGGAAGACGATGGCACTATGACCAAACAGTGAATTAATTCCTGAAAAGGCCAATATTGCACGCGAAAAGATTGCTGAATTGCGAAGCAAGTACAGGGTGGCGCATTTAAGTGCGAAGGGTTATGATTGTTTATAGCTTTTTTATTCTTAAACCGATTTTAACAAATTACTAGCACGAAGTAGAGTCCATCAGTAAGTTGTATTGACCAAAGTTTCACGCGAAACGAACACAGCATCGACAGATGAACCAAATTTTCTAAATTTTAATGAAAAAATCGGAATGTTTGATTGATAAATGCACCAAGTTTCAGCTTCATCGGTGCTAATTTGGTGAAAATATTGAAAACCGAAATCGTCTCGTGACTTTCCTTACACCCTGTACTTCTGGGCAAAAACATCAAATCATTCGCAAAGCAAAGTTGCAAACAACGAACCTTTCTCACAGTCGACATGACTCGGTTGAGAGCGCCGAAGTGACTGCACCGAATCTCGTCAGCATCAGTCAAAATGCGCACGCCGTAGGAAGAATGATGATACTCGGGACCATCTTTGTACAACACTGAAAATATAGTTTTAAACGTGAGCAAAATGTGTGTGACACGAATGATTGTGGGTCAAATGACTATTATTAGGTTGTTCCATAAGTAATGTCGTTTTTTTCGTTGACTTTGAAATTGGAGTATCTAAATGAAGTAGGCTCGTTGAGGGCTGAATTTTTTTTATTTTATAGCCCAGAGAATGGACTTTCAGTACGCCAAATCTGGTACACCAACCAACTGTATTCGCATCGGGACCAAAAATTTCAAAAATCCCAAATTTTTTCTGATTTTACGCTCGTTTCAATGATAAACTCTATTAACAATTGCAACAGTTGGTTGGTGTACCAAACTTGGCGTTCTGAAAGCCCATTCTCTGGGCTACAAAACAAAAAAATTCAGCCCTCACCGACCTTGTTTCATTTAGATACGCCAATTTCAAAGTCGCCGAAAAAAGCGACATTACTTATGGAAAAACTTAATATAAAAAATGTGACATGGCTTTTTAAATTTTTTGATGTGCACCGAACAGATGAAGAATGGAAATTAAACGCTTAACAGCTGCAGTATATTAATTTGCTGTATGACAGGAAAACGCGGCAGGTTCATATTTGCACCTTATCGCGCGGACAAAGTTTTTCTTGTTATACAGTAAATTGATTTTACATTCGGACACCGCGGAAATAACCAAAACTGTAATTCGACGCTTTCGATAATCGTATTAAATTACCGTATTTTAAGAAATAGTAGCCCACGCAGAAATAGTAGCCCATGGGCTACTATTTTCAGTACTGGACATGGATAAAGTTACCCCAGAATCGATGTTCAATGGGTATGGTACGCAGATAAATGTGAGCAATGAGGATATTTACATCGTTCCTTCTTTTTTGCATTGAAAAACAGGTGAATAGGTGCAATTTTTGCTAAAATTGTTCGAAAAATTGCTATTTTTCATAAATTTTTTACGCCAATATTTGTTCATGAGGAGGTTGAAATAATAGTAACCCACGCAGAAATAGTAACCCACGGTCCAGGGAGGTTGAAATGATAGTAGCCCATGGGCTACAATTTCTTAAAATACGGTAATTATAAATGACACAGTGGTGCAAAAATGAGCAATGATGAAACAAAGTAGGCAAAAAAGTATTCTTACGGAAATCAACGCCAAAATTCTGTCCCGACCGCACCACCCAGCTCTTGCAACGGTAATAGTGATAAGCAGCGAAGCGAGTCACAAAGTTAGGAGCATTCCTTGTTCTGCATTCTTTCCAGAAGTCTTCCTGAGATAGTTCATTGCCTTGAGAATCTTTCACTTTCAACACGCTCAATGTCAACTTCAGAAACATGGCCTGAAAAGGAATGATTAGACTTGTTCGGTTATTTCTAAGATCAACAGAGCTGAGCGCATTCGAATCTCGAATCTCGACATATTCGCACGCAAAATGTGCTCGGACTGTTTGAAAACATGATAATTATTGAGGCTTTGCAAACGTGCCATTAATCAGTAACGAATTATAGTCTAAATTTGATCATCGTAAAGAATAAAACTGGGGTTTGGTCTTGAAAGGAAAATAAGGGCAAATAAAATGATTTTATCTCAGGCGCTCATCATTGACACAAACTTGCACTCACTAAATATCGCTGAGATGTCAAACAAAAACTCTCTGAATCCCGCAACGATAGTGTGGGTTTATATTTCCTTTGCCTGATAGATTATGGTGTCACCTTCCCGTTTGTTTACCCAGTACAAAATGTTGACTATACATAATAATCAACAAAACCGTCACCTCTTCCAAGCTAAGAATCAGAGTTGGCGCAGTGGGGAACTTGTTCAACCATGTTTGTCGAGCGGCAGCGGAAGGAGACACATCGTTGATTGCCATGTCGTTTGATTTGCGAGTACTGGTGCTGGGTTGCACGTCCAAATCTTCCTCTTCTGGTGCTGCCCTTGCGCCATCAGGGAAACATACACGGGAAATAGCGACTGGTCGCAGTCCGGTGATTATACCGAAACAACCCTGAACGAAAAAAGAAATCAAAACGACTGGCCGAGAAAAACTTTGCCAATGGAAACTAGGATTGTAATGGGGTCGGGGTCGCTGAAATTTTTTTAAAAAAACTAATCGTAGCAACATGCCATTATTTTGTCATTTTTCAGTTACAAACATTGGTTTTCATACTCAGAAACACTTTAGGTATTAGTAGAAAAGACTAGACGAGCTAATGATAACTGAACTGTCGACAGCAGGTCAAAAGTCTGGGTTAGGGTCGGGGTTTTTCGGGGTCGGGGAACCCCGTTACAACTCTAACGGAAACAGAATCTGCTTAAACGATCAATGATCGTGACGTTACTCTCAAAAATGTCAACTAACCATTCGCTCCAAGTCGACGGCAGCAACAGGATCAGAAATTCGAACGATGTCACCCATCAAAACGCCTTCGAAATCGCCGACCGGGTAGATTATGGGGCGCTGATAGTCTTCGGGCACTCCCTTCTTTCGTTCAGCAATAAAGGACTGAGGCGTTGGCAACGTCATATTTGAATTCCTGCAATTCAGAAAGTGAAGGACTAGTGCAAGGGTCTGCGATCCCCGTGCCGCCAAAAGGGGCTGTCCACAAATTATGTAACCCTATTTTTTGTACTGATTTTGTACTGTTCCGCTGTTCTATTGTACTGATTTTTAGCGCCATATTAGTAATTTGGCAAAATTCCAGCGTAACGTAACCTGGCCGAACCCCCCCCCTTAAAGCGTAAACTGTGCGTAACCGACCATCTCAGACCCCCCTCCCGAAGGATTACGTAATTTGTGGACAGACCCTTTTGACTGTGTGCCATACGATTATAGCTTCTGTGTCAGAGAAATTATCTTCTCTGTGTCAGAGAAATAGCTCAGAACTGCTCAGATCTTTAGATTTTTGCGTGTCCAGCCAATCTCGTGCTGGCTTAATGACTTCCCAAAGGAATGACTTTAATTATTGCGTGATTGATTTCTTTCGCACGAAAACAGTACACGTTTATTCATCTGCCATTTGTTACAGCTGACAGAGTTTATCGTCGAGGGCAGAAAACAAAACTTTTCAGATCCACGTGCGATAAAGAAGGGACTATTCACTAATCATTCTAGCTCATTATGTTCTAGCTCAGGATGAAGCTGAATGATTCGTGTTTTATTGTGTGGTAAGTGCGATAGGGGTAGTACAACATGGTCAGTGCGAATCGCAGAATCGCGTGGGTCAGCGGTCGAAGGTGCGAAGGCGAGCGGTGTCGGCGGGCGCAAGGCTCTTGAGCGTGTGGCAGATGATGAAGGAGGGCCGCTGGTCCAGGGTTGCCAGGTGTGCTCCTCCAAGGTAAAATATACTCCTCGGGAGGGGGGGGGCGTACTCCTGGAAGAAAAAAGAAAAAAATGGTAAAGGATCCCCCTTTACCTCCGGCGCCCATGTCAAAGAAAATTGGTACTTTATTAAAAATGTACTCAGCGATTTTGAAAATCTGGCAACTCTGCGCTGATCGGGCTGGTTCACTGGTTCATCAGCTCGGTCATGGCGAGCGGCGTCCAGTCGGACGGTGCGGGATGGCGACCCGCATGAGAAATCTCTGCACGGTCTGCGCCGACATGTCGTGGTAGGGGAAATCGTAGGGCTCTTGGAAGATCTCCCACGTGGTGATGCCGTAGACGTCGGTCTGGCGAGTGACCTGCGCCGTCGTCCAGACTTCAGACGCGAGCCAGCGGACGTTCATTGCTCTGGACAAGTTCACCTTGATGCGCGCGGGCGGGCCATCGACAAGCAAGTTGCGCGTGGCGATGTCGCAATGGATGCAGCCGAACTTGTGCAGGTGCACCACACACATGACGGAACGCGCCGGTATGCCCTCCTTGGCGCCGCACTTCTTGAGGAAGGTGTCAAGCAAGCCGCTGGCGACCAACTCCATGATGAGCACAAAGAGGGCGCGGTCGAGCGTGACTCCGAAGAGCCGGACGATGTTCAGATGGCTGTCGAGCCGCATTACGCGCGCCTCCTTCATAAGCGCGATGGCGGCGCCCACGTTGGTGTCAATGAGCTGCTTGACGGCCACCACCAATGAGCACGTAGAGTTCCCCTGGAACACTTGTCCGAAGGCACCCTCGCCGATCTTGGACTTGAGCCGGATATTGGCGCGTCGCAGCACCCACGACTGCCGGGACACGGGAACACGCCCAGCACCACCTGCTCGTCCTTGATGTTCAGCGGCGTCTTGCGCATTTGGTAGAAGCCGATGAGCGCGCTGACCGACGCGTGTGGCTGTCTTCCGCCGACAGTACAGTCGCCCTTGGGGTGGTGATTGATCTCGACGTGGTGGGAGGCGTGTCGCCAGCGCACCGACAGCATCACGTAGCCCCGCTCGCCGATGCGCACCAGGAAGTCGCCGACCAACTCCATGATGAGCACAAAGAGGGCGCGGTGGAACATGACTCCGAAGAGCCGGACGATGTTCGGATATCCATCTCGCGGATGTCCATCTTCGCGCCTTTTAACATTAACTCGCCACCATCCAGCAATGCAAGGTCGCGTTCACTGGTGGTACTGTGACAAATCAGGGAACCATATGCACTCGTACGCGCGGTGATCATATTACCCGCGCACGTGTTGCAGCACTAGTTGCAGCAAACTGCAGAATTCTGTTGGAGAAAATTGTTTTTAGCTTTAAAATTAGAAAAAAGAAACTATATTTTGCACATTTCCAACCAGAAGAAAAAGCTGTTGGCTTTTTATTTTTCAAAACCCACTCATGCTGAAGAACACAGTTGTGATGAAAAAGAAGCTGTTTTACAGAGACATGGAAGGCTGGTTGAACACCAATGCAAAGCAGGCTTACAATAAGTTTGAGTATTGCAATGTATACAGTCAAGAAACTGATATTATCTGGGATCACCATATGTGTGAGAACATCTCACTGCCAAATTGTTTTCATTCTTGCTGGGAATCGAAAATTGAACAGATTTTTGTTTTTTAATCCCGAGTTCGATGCCCATCAAACGTTTGCATCGAAATTAATTTCGATTTGCGAATTTCAGCAAAACTAAAACAGTTTTGCAGTCCCACACCTTCCCAGTGCACGCCCCACCCACTCTGTCTGTGACTGCGCTTCTGTGTTTCTTTGTTTTTCTGTTTCACTGCGTTTTCCATTGGAAGCTTCAATCTCTGATCAACTAATCAGTTGTACACTTATCACCTCCAACTAACATGGACAACAGTGGGAAAGATTGATGGTAGCAGCACAAGTGTTTTTGAAGGGGGGTTAACCCAGACACGGGCACGGGGGGATGGGGGGGTCCCCGGGAGTCTAAAAGGTTGGGGGGATGAAACGTTTTCGCCACGTAGTGGCGAAAATTTTTTTTTGGACAAGCACTGGATAGAATGGGGTTTTGGAGGCCGCTGGGTCGAAAATTTCTGGTACTAAATCCCTCCTCCCTAGGGGTCAAACCTTGCCCACCTCTGGGTCAACTCCCCCAAACCTTGACCGAAGTGGGTGGAGTTTTGTTAACCCCCCCTCTCCCGCCAAAGGCAGGAAAAAAACGGTATTTTTTAAAAATTACGGTAAAATTCAAAATTTTAGTACTGAAATTTGAATTCCCGCCGAAATTTTTGGATTACGGTATGTAAATCCCCTGGACTTTTTCGATATTTTCCATGTTAATCCCCCCCCAACTTTTTGACCCGAAAACACCTATGGCACTGCGTCACTCGCAGTCGCACTTACTCGCTTAGGCTTAGGCTTAGGCACTTACTCGCTGGTTACGAAGGCGTATTCGCGGATTGTGAACAAGACGTCTCTGAGGTTGAGCTTGCTCGTCATCGTGTACCCGTGATAAATGACGATCTCGGAAAAGTCGTTGGGCCCGCGTTTCTGCCCGTCCCAACAGTCCACTGAAACGCGTGACGATTCATGGAGCGGTTAATTGAATGAATCATCAGTGTTTTGCAGGAAGCCGGACATAAGCTCATTAAGTCTTAGTGAAGCGTAACGCATTGCTCACGACTTAGAGTGACACAAAAACAAGGCTATAAATAGAGGGATAGAACAAATGTTCATTGAGCTTACGTTCAATGCAACGGCAGCCCATCAGAAGAGCTCGGGCGTAAGCATCGAGCGACGACTCGCTCTTCAGCTGATCGCCCGTGAGGTAACTGAACAATCAATCAATTAATCAATCATCAATTGAACTGAACGATGACGTACGTGTTGTGCGACGACGCGACCCAGTAGTGAGACAGCGGACGATTCATGTCGTGCACCACTTTGTCGTTGATCGGATCCCAAATACTGTTCTCGCGCGAAAAGAGATAGTCACAAAACTGAAACAATTTAACTAGCGTTCGCAAAAAAAACAAGATCACAAGAGTGTGTGAACTACTTGGGCAATCGATTCATGCATAGGGTTGCCAGATATACTGCTTTCAGGTGGGATCTACTGCTTGAAGAACTACTGTTTTGTCAATTTTTGTGCACCAAATCGCTCAACATTAGTGTTGCCACGAAACGGTACGGGAAAAATAATTAGCTGCACTCGTCTGCTATGTTTTGCGCGCGAAAAGTGACAGAATGGCGGGTTCTAAAAACGTGTTTACTGATCCCACCATTCTGTCACTTTTCCCGCGCAAAACATAGCAGATGAATGCAGCTAATTTGTTTTCCCGTACCGTATCGTGGCAACATTACTCAAAATGCACCAATTACTCAAAAATTTTGCCTACGACAGGCCCAGGGGCGCTTAAGCGCACCCCTAGATCCCCAGCCAATTTGGCTCGTGCGCTACGCGTGTGACGCTTTGCGTCGCATAGGGGATCCCCAACCATTTTGTAATCGGGTCACCAATGCCCATGTCTAGACATGTAACAATACCCAATAGTGGATGAAACCCAATACCCAATAGCAATAGTAAGAACCCAATACCCAATAGTGCAAATAATATTTAGAATTTCCAAAATTCCGTTGGAGGCACAAATGTGAACAATTTTTTACCGCCAGAGGCGAAATCTTGAATGGTTTTGACTGCCAGAGGTAAAAATTTGATTGTGTGAATTGAGAATTTGAGAATGAATGACCAAGCTGACAGTGACGGAGCTGTTAGAAGAGAAGAAGATAACAGTACCCAATACCCAATAGTCAAAACCCAATAGCAATAGCAATAGCAATAATAAAAAAACCCAATAGTATTGCTGTTGCTATTGGGTATTGGTGTTACATGTCTAGCAGGAACATGACTCATTAATTCAGACTTACATTCGGTGTCTGCGACTTTTGCTGTTCGCGACGGACGGTGGCTCGAGTCCGCCGAGGTCTGCGCTGCTCCTCATCGCCAACTGGTACAGCTCCTACAGCTCCTTCATCGCCCGTCAACATCTTCCCTCTACTAGGTTTCGATCGTTCCAAAAGAATTACTCGCGTCGGTATTCTTATAAAGCAATAATCCTTATCTGAAATGAAATCATAGGTGTAAGTGGCTACCTTACTGGTGAAAATTTTTTGGACTTTCTTGAAATTTCGCGCCACTTTTTTGAATATTCGCGCCGAAACCGACACAAAAAGTCGAAAAGTATACGTTAGGTACCCCCCTTCCCCAGAGGGTCGCCAGGGGTAGCTGACCTCGGACCCCAATTATACCGAAGCATTCTCATATCTTAACTGATAGGCTATCACAAAAACATTTCTGCTCTTCAGTTAAGGACGCAATATGAAGAGAAAATGCTTCAAGTTGCATACTGCACACTGCATTTCAGTTTTTCAGTGCTATCACAGCAAGTTGCAAGGAGAGAAACCAATGCAAACAGTATGAAATTCTGCATGTACTGTACATGATACAGTCAAAACTTTATAAAACTTCCTAATGATGGGGAAACTCGTAATGGCACTATATGGCAATTTTTTAATGGGAACAACAACGAAAACCAAGACTGCAATATAATTTAATTTGTGCATAAAAACTGTGAAGCAATCCTCATATAATACATGATTAAATCAAAACGAACAATACAGCAAGATCTTGAAACATCCGTATTTTTTACAGAAAATTGTGTGAAGTTTACCGTTAACCTACGAAATTTTTCTCTGCACTTACAACTGTACAAATGAACGATTCTTCAGCAAAACTGAATAAGCGAGCGCGAGCAATGCGATCCTTCATCTTTCTTGGAGACGTGGGTACGTGGGCGGACAATGAAAGAAAAGTCGGGCGGGTGCGAATGCGATTGATTTTATCCATACTATACTGCGACATTCCCCTTTTACACCATTACTGCCTGTTCAAATTAGTCAGTTGGGTATCACAACGACGCAGCGAAAAGACTGAGCACTCGTGATACCTTCGCGCTGTCCATTAACAAAAGTTCAGTCGTTACGTGGCTAAATTGCGTCTCTTTGAGCAAAATTATGGAAATCGTTTCGTATTATTTGTCTCATTTATTATTGTTGAGGATATTTATTTGTTTGTTTCTTTTCTTTCTCGTTATTGATACAAAGATAATATTCATTTGATTCGTTTTCAGATTGAAACAGTTCCCTTTTATCTTTCCTGCTGAACAAGAAGGAGCGATATGAAGGCGCTTCTTGTGTTCGCAGTTCTCGTCGGGCTTTCTTCAGCTCAGGCCTTGGTTGGAGGCACGACTGAAATTCCAATCAACAGTCAGCTGACAGTAAGAATTTTTTTAAATGTCACACTTTATACTTATACTTGCTGGATGTCTGATGTGCGTTGGCGGTGGGGGTATTTATGATGGGTCTAACAATCTCTCAACCAGATGGAGTCGCAGCAATCCGGACGTTGAAGTCACCACTTTGAAAAATATTTCTAAGTAACTTGGAAATTTTTCACTCTTTATGTTTTACTCAGAAACACTTAGAAATACGTTTTCCAAATCTGAAAACGTCAGTCAATCATGCCTAATCACAAAGTACAGTACGAAGCAAGATAGAGCGCCTCCTTAACCAACAGTACAGATAGGACTCATGGCGCATCATTAAAATATTTGATTTGCAGGACCTGAGCTGGCGCGCGGTCATCAAGATGAACGAGGCGTCCAACTCGCTTTACCACTTGGTCCCCGTCAAGGTCATCAAGGCCACCTCGCAGGTTGTCGCTGGCATTAAGTACAACCTCCAAGTACTCATCGGACAGTCAAGCTGCACCAAAAACGTAAGCGGAATTTATAATTATTTATTTACATGTTCAATTTTTTTGTGTAAGTTATTGCGTCCGCAAACATGAATGCTTTACCAAATTGTTTAATTAATGACCGTTCAGTTTATTTAATCATGATGTTACTTATCTTGAATTAATCAAAAGATTGCAATTAAGTTTTCAGGATATTCGTGAAATTTTGTTGACTTGCAATTTTGAATCAATAATATTTATTATATTTCAACTGAATAGTCGATTTTTGAGATTATATTTCCCAATTACTGGAGAGTGTCACTCAAAATTAAATTATAAAAGTTGAAAAATAGTTTTCTTGATAACGTGAAACATTGTATTTCATAACTATGAGATAATTTAAGTGTTTCATTTGCAGAAGGTGTCAGCTGACCAGCTCCAAGCTTCAAACTGCGCTGTCCAACCTGGGGACGCCGCTAAGCATCAGGTATAGTCAAAATTTGGCTATCAGTAAAGAAGAAAACTGGGGTTGGTCTTGAAAGGGATATAAGGACAAATGAAATGATTTTGTATCAGGCGCTCATCATTGACACAAACTTATGCTCGCTGAGTATTGCTGAGGTGTAAAACAAAAACTCGCTGGATCCATAGGTGTTTTTGGGGGGGGTTAACCCCCCCCCCCAACCCTGACCGAAGTGGGCAAAAATGGGCGAAATTTTGTTAACCCCCCCTCGTCCGCCGAAGGCGGCCC
>JAQGCX010000511.1:0-16103 GCA_034700205.1 Plectus parietinus | reverse complement strand
GTTTAGTATTCGCCGAGAACGAGCTCTCACAGTTCGACGCGTCACCAAGTGGGCAGTATCATCGAACATACTGCCGCTACTGAGTTCAGCCCCCCCCCCCGCTGGCTACATAACAATTTTGCAGCTAAAAAAATGGTATAGAGTGGTGAACGCAGATTTATCGCATTTTAGTAAAAGTGCCAGTGGCCAAGAACGCGTACACCAAATTGCTTGCAACTTGGCGGAGCGAAACCTCCTGAATGAAACTACTTTACCCTAAAATATCAAAGGAATTAGCATCTTTGTTAAAAAATGGCTGCAATTTTAAATGGGTAAAAGATAAAAGAATCACCCTGTACAGTACCTTGAGATCCCTGTGTACTATGAAGCGAGAATGCAAGAAGAGCAGCCCTCTGAGCAACTGCAGCAGAATGCACTTGACTTGCGCCTCGGAGAACGGCGCTTGCATGTTGTCCAGCAAGGAAGCAAGGTCTTGTTCGCAGTACTCCATGACCAGAAAAGTGTTGTCGAGCGCCCTGCCCACAGCCACTTCGCGCAGTTCGACGATGTTGTTGTGACGCAGGTTGAGTAGGATGTGGATCTCCCGGAACGCCGATACCGAAATGCCATCGGTCCTATCGTCCGTTCGCACCTTCTTCAGCGCCACGATCTGGACTTGGCGACTGCACATCACTCAATCAGCCACAAACACATACCTGTCCACTTTTCTTGTCTTTCGCCCTGTAAACAATTCCATAGGTGCCTTCGCCGACTCGATTCAACTTCTCGAATTCGTTTACCGATCTGCACGCCCCAAAGTTTAACGCCTGAAAGAGAACAGTTAACAGCGATACAAAAGAATGCAAACCAGTAATGTACACGGCCCGGCCCACATAAAAACTCAAAAATCAGCCCGCGGGCCGGCCCGACCCACAGGAATTTCTCGGCCCGGGCCCGGCCCGCCGGCTAATTTTTAAAAAATAATTTGCAATTATAACATATATTTTTTTCCTGGTCTACATTTGTGCAAACACTTTGGAGTCAGTAAAAGAAACACAAATCTGAAGCAACTGCTGAGAATAGTGTGAGAAACAACGTGCATCTGTGTTTTTACTTGACCAAATATATTTATTTTTTAAACCGGCCCGCGGCCGGCCGGGCCTAGATAGAAACTCAAAAATGGGCCCGCGGCCGGCACTTCTTTCTCTGTGGGCCGGCCCGTGTACATCACTGATGCAAACGTACCTTGGGAATGGAGCGCTGCTCACCACTAAGAATCGACACATACTCAATCGATTCCTTGCTGTCCGCTTCAGCCATCGTCATCGTCGGTCCATCAGTCGGTTCGAGTAATACGTCTTCCACAGCCAGAAAAGAATTGTATTTGTTTCAGACGTTTGTCGTAGCAGGTACACTGTTTCATATCAGTCTGGTAATGTCGACAAAGTCAGTGTAGGACGAAAAATGGAAGAATCAGAAAGTTTTTATTCCGCTGTAGTACCAGATATTACCAACTATGCCTATGAACATAATAATGCGGTTTAATAGTGTAACGTAGTAAGCGGATCTGATCCAGTCGCCATTGATCAATACATGGTCGACCATCAGTAACTGACCACTGGTACGGAACAAATGTCACGTGATATAACAAATCCTCTAACAACAGCGATACCCTATCGTTCGATTTCGAGCATAGATCGCAATCAATGGATAAACAGAGAAGCGAACAAGTACAAACTGCGCAGCAGGATAGCCTTCAACAAGCACATCACGTTCTACAGTCCATCATGTACAGTAACCTGGGCGACGGCCATATGGACATTTGTACGCACTGACTCGACCTAAGCAAGCATGATTCAATTAGGGTTTTGCCAGTTTGGTGGCGGATGAAGAGTTGCTGTGAATAAGCGAGCGAGTCGTCAACTTTGTTGAACCGAATACCGATCAGGGCGCAGTGCGAAAAGGAATGTTACAGTATTAGCAGTTTCGTATCATAAATTATTGACGTATGCGACAACGCATCATAACTACTGCAGCAGGCGGAGTGGCTACCAGGCGCTCGAGTGCAGAGGACAGGACATCGGAACCAGCGGGAAAAGGGGAGGAGGCCGCGCTTTAATTGGCGAGAAGGAAGAAAACACCAATAACCGGGCAGGATACGGTACGAATTCTGTCTTCTCGATTAGGACGACGAACACTCCAGTAATACATACAGATGCGCAATTGTATCAAACCACGCAGCACGAGTGTTCGTCGAACATGTCTTCGGCATCACATGTATATGTCGTACAAATTAACAACGACCACGAAGATTACCGTACAGCCACCAATGGTCGACATAAAGACGCGCGGACGACACAGACAGCGAAAGTGAGCAAGTTCACTCGTAAACATTGGACCGCACAGGCGGTGTAGGGCTGCTGATGGGTCAGACAACGATCAATCCACAGAGAGAGAGAGAGATAAGAGGGCGCGGGAACCGGTAACGAACATTGGCCGCATCACAGACGGACGACCCTTCAGACAGAACGGAGGAGCAACCGACGATCCATGTCACAGTGCGTGCGAGGGGAATTACCGTCACCTAGGTGCCGTCAAGCTCAGCCCACCACCGGCTGTCCATTCGCCATGACCATTAGCGGCGTCGGCGCGCCATTCGTCGCTGTTATCAGGTCGTTGTTATTCGTGACGATGCGCTGGCCCTTGAGCGTCTTGAAGCAGTGCTGGCACACGCGCACGGGCTCGTACAGCTGCTCTTTCGGCACTGCGCATTCATAGTTCGTGCACGCGCTGCAGAACACCTTCCCACAAGACCTGCAAACCACCGTCCGTCGCTGTCACATACCTCAACGCTATTCAGTAAAAACTTTCAAGAGATACAGCCAATTAAAAAATTTAATATTTGATCCAAGTCATTTTTGCTTCATAAATAGATATAGTCGATGATTGAGAGCAGACGCAAGCCAATTGTACTCACCGACAATGATGCTTTCGGTTGATAGTCCAAAACGCCGTATCGCAGCCCATGCAGTGCGAAACGGCGTGGTCAGGTATCCATTTCGTCGGTAGTTCGTCCGTTTCGTCCACTGCATCCCACGACACATCCGACGCCAACGACTCTACCGATCGCGGCTCAAACACCGACCCGTCATCGAAACTCTGAAAACCGACGCACTGTTTTTACGCCTCAGTGCACTGAAACACGCCAGTACCGCCTTCGAGCCGGCAAAGTGACCACCGTCGCCGTTTTCGGAACAACGTCTACAATTCGCTAATGTCGTTTGCTGCTCGCGAAACAGGCGACGAAACCGTTGCAACTCATTTTCCAACGCATTCACACGTCGCTGAAAAAACATTGGTTTTCATTTGGACTGAATCAAGCATTAATGGTAAAACAGGGGCCGTATTCTGAAAGCTTGCCGGGGCGGGTACGGACTTGCCGCCCCTCATAAAAGATACCCCCCCGGGAAGCTTTCAGAATACGGCCCAGAGCAAATTATATGGACCGAATGTGCGTATATGGCAGTACCTCGTGCTCCAAGTTGAGCTCGCGCATTCGTTCCTGCACACGGTCATCGATCTTGGTCAGTCCATCGGCATCGAGCGCATCTTCGATCCGTTCGAATCCTCTCCGCCGTTTAGCTTTGGCCGAGCGACGCACACCTTTGAGCCGACCATTACTTTCGGAGATAACGGAGAACTGTTTGTGGCCGTTGGTTCCTTGGGCCCAACACCTGGCCGCTACGATCGAGTCGCTGATTTCGCTCGTGCTCGTGTTCATCTCCTGGCGTGCGCCGTGCACTGTAGCCATGCCATTCGTCGTCATTTTCATGATGATCGGCGCTGCGCACAACTCCAATTGACTGTCTGGCGAGTCGAAGACGTTTTCGAGCTGTTGCGGCTGTCGATTGGGTCCGACGATTCGCACGAGCGGCGAAGAGTGGGGAATGTCGTCGTCGCCGAAAGACACGCGCGAGACCATGTCTTCGATGACGTTCTTGGCGGCAGAGACGGCATTGTCGGCGAGGGAGTTGCCGCCGACGGTGCTGGGGATGCTGGAGTCGCTGCCCGAGCGCGGGATGGACGCGGCCGACACACTCTGCGCGTGGATAACGCCGGCCGGAGGCGAGGTTCCCAGCGTCCCTTCCACGTTCGTCAGACTATCGCACGAATGCGCTCTCGTCAAACTGCGCTCCAACTCGGTGGTGGTGGACGTGTTGCGGGCGCGCGCGTCGTCCTGCGCGGCCAGGTTGGACGGCTCGTGTCTTCCGCTGCAGTACACTTGTTTCCAGAGATGTAGGTGTTGAACGCCGACACTGGGTCGCAGTCGGACGTGCTCGTGGGGTTCGTAGATGACGTTGCGGAACAGCGGGTTGTCGGGATGCAAATACTGCCAGACGCTAAAGGTGCGGGTGTGCAACTTGTTTCGGTCGGCCTCGGACGCGCTGTTGGCCAGGAACGTGCCGAACAAAGAAGCGTAGACATGTTGGGCAAGTTTCGCCTGCAAATTGCACTGTGTATAGAGGAGCAAAAAGGGTTTCACGCATGCGTACAGGCGAGTTATCAAATGGAACGGTCGGAAAGGATATCTATGCGATCCCTATTTTACACGACTTCCCGAAAACAGGCGCGTTCTGACTCAGTGCGCGGACGGTCGTGGGTTTCTGATCCGAGGAATTTGTGCGAACTACAAGAAAGAAGTGTGAACGTTTCGGGGCCGTGTGGTGTGACGACGCGATAGGACACGAACACGATCGTTCGTGCGACGCCGTCCCCAGCCCGGCAGACGACGTCGATTCGTATAAATACAGCGAATACCGCCGCGACGTGTCACCGATTTGTCTGCGCGGTCAACGCAAAACACCGTCATTGGCCAGGAAGCGCATGAGACCCCCCGTTTGGGAGACAGACACTGACTCACCAGATACAACTGGTTGAACTCGAAGGCACACGGAAACTGCTCGTGCAATTGGTAGACGCAATCTAGCCACTGCAGAAACACGGGCGAACGCTCGTTGGCGTCCGAGTTGAGCAGACCGACGCGGTCGGCGAACTTGTGTCCGAAGTCGACCCACTCGCGCTCCACCAACTCCTTGAAACCCTGCAAGCAAAGACACGTTCAGGAAGCTCCGGGCCAATCAGCGTAGGGTGGCGAGAGTGGAGAGGATTAGGCGGCGCGTCCGTCTTGCGCAAACAAAGTAGTGCCCAGTCTTCGTTAGTAAACAGAGCAATCAGCTCAATCTGGTTCCCTCGAGCGGCGACCCAGGGGAGGGGGACAACGTCTGCACGCACCGTCATGGTCCGGTAGTAAGGGTCGGCCACCAACTTGGCCAACGACACGATCTGCGTCGTCCTATCCCAGCCGTCCGAGCAGTGCACCAGTGCAGACCGCCCTGTAATCATTAAATCGCTATCGTAAAACACACTTTTTGCTTAGCTGGCAGCCCCCACATACCTTCGTCGAGAAGCGCCTCGACGCATCTTAAACTTGACGACATGAGATTGCTGAGATGCAAAAACCACTGCGTTGCTTGAAGCGATTGAAAGTATCTGAAAATGACAACAATAGCGGGCGCACCGGTTACGACCACCTACGTAGTTTGGTCGATTTGAGAAGTGAGTAGCTGTCGCAACTGTTGGAAACTGTAGCGGATGTTGTGAATGTTGGGCAGACCCATGAACTGCACTTCCGTCTTTTGGTAGTACTCTGTAATTTCCGTTGCGTCACCTTGTTGGTAACCGCCAAAAATAGTCAACTGACCGGCCGACTCAAATCCGCCTCCTTTCGCTCGATTTGCCCAAGCGGCAGTGTACGACCGAGCGTCCAAAATGAGCATACTTTTAACGGTGGATAAGACTGTAAACCAGAAGATAACAGGTTGACTGAGAAAGATTTGGTGAAAAAACGTACGGTGAGAATCGTCGACACCACCGTTGGCGACGTGTCCGTTGGTCGCAGCTGTCGCTGCCGTCCCAGGCTGCTTGGCGGTCGCCAGAAGTACGTGTTCGATCAGTTTCTCATCGCTGGTGTTGCGCCACGAGAACAGTCCGACGCGCGGTTGACTGCTTCTGAGCAGGACGGTGCCTTTCTCCCGACTGCGCCACACCACCGCTGGCAATCGGTAGATGAATCGACCCGCTCTGGCTTGTTTTAAATCCTCATCGCTGATGGAGGTCGGGACGAGCAGCTTGCGTGGGTACGTCTCGCACAGTCTGCAATAGAGCACGGCTTACTTCCACCGACTCCCAATCGCAGTGTCACTCACTCGAAAGAACGATTCGCGTTCGACACCCGCCAGCAGCTATCGTCGAAGCCGAGTCGTCGAACGTCCGACAACGAGCGGCACAGTTCGGAAGCGTCGCCGACGTCTGGCCGGTCGTGGCTGTACACGTCCAAGGAGCGCAGCAGGGGCGCGACGGCGCGACCTGATTGGTCGCACGACTTGCACCAGGCGCGGAAGGCGATGGCGAACAAGTCGTCCAGTTTGCGCGGACTGGCCGACAACGACGTCAGCAGTTTGAACCAAGCTAGCGAATTCTCGCTGTTTTCCGATGACACTCTGTAAAGCGCATAAACATGACGAATTGCTCAATCAGCAATTTTGCAAGCACCAATATTAGTTTGTTTACGAAAAGCTAATAACTCGCAATGCTTCGACTACATTATGCGAGTGACGGTAATTTGAGAGCACTCAGCAAATAAACGCCCATTGACATAGTTTTTGTATAACATGGCTCAAAAGAAACGATGTGAATCGAATGAATATTAACCGGATGCAGGTGTGACAACAAAAGACTGACTTGAATACTCGGCCATCCTTGCAGTTAATCTGAAGAATGAACATGTCTCTGGCTTCGACATTTTCCACAGTGGTCAAAGGGATGTTGCAGAATCCTCGATTGTCGTCCATGACGACGAACAGGCGGTAGGTGGTGACGTAGATCTCGCCTTTATGCATTTTGCCAAAATAGCGCACAAATTCGCCGGGCAGCTTGGGAAATGGCACCGGCACCTCTTCATCCTTGGAAATACCGGCGGTCGTAGACGAAGCACTAGGCGACACGGGCACCGGCCGGGGGTCGAGTTCGCCCAGACTCGATACGCGCTGCGGACGAGTCGGTTGGTACATGTCGATGGAGCGGATCTGCTCCACACTGTTCGACGGCATGTCTTCGGACGACTCAGAAGTCTGCGCCATGCCGCCGACGCGCGAAAACGAGATCGGCTCGGACGGGAGCGCCGCCGAGGGCATCTCTAGACACTTGGCTCCACGGGCGCTCTTCCACTCTTCGCGAGATATTGGCCGCTTATGGTTAATGATGCGTAGTCTTTGTCCTTCAACACTTCACACACTCACTTTGTCAATTCCAATCGCAACAACAACAAATTGTACACGCTGCAGTCACATGTGTGTGGTGTCAGCCGCCAAAGAACGCACAAATTGTACGGCATGGCAGCGAGCGACGGACGAAAAACGTCACACGTTCCCAGACGAGAGCCATTCCCTACACAGCCATTCCGCGCTGCCAAGAACGCGTTCAATAGCGCTACGGTATCGCATTGAATTTTTTTTTTTTCGACGATTGATCTGCTTCCAAAAAACGGCCAATGGACTGTTTACCAGGACATTTTCATCGACGTCTATTGCAATTCACACAAACCACGTGAACGAGAGAAGCGTACACAAACGAACATTGATTTCGATACGATCGCGAGGGATAGACACGAATAACAAAAGCACATTAGAAGAGTGATTCCATGTTTCCTCGTCTGGTGGACTGAAATATGTTATCCGTGCGCGGTCGGTTCGCCCCTGACGACGTCTGACCATTGGCTGGTCCGTCGGGCGCAGACCCGGAAGCGACCGTTCGTTTGAAACCCTAGAAATTGCACAGTAATCTCACAATTATGATGCGCATTTGGTTGCAGTCTAGAGCAAACTGCCTCATACCTTCATGCTCTTGTGGACGGCCTTGGAGTTGAAACTCTGCCATTTCTTCTTTTCGCCTTCCTTGGCGTCGTCGAGCGTTTTCGTCCTCTGCGCTTTCTTCTGTGCGCGCGCTCTACGGCGCTCCTTCTCAATTTGCCATTCGTTCTTGCCTCTGTTGTTGTTCTTGGTCGAGTTGCTCTCAAAGATGTACGTCTTCTTCTGCACAATTGGGGCCATTCTCAGATCGGACATCTTGACCATGTGCTTCAGCCCATTTCCTGAAACTCACATTGAAAAAAACGCGAATATGCTGCTCACAGCGACAAGTTAGAACCTGTTTTTAGTTAAATCAATCGGAAACGATCTGTCGCTTTGGGGCTGTTCATAAATTTTTTTTTACCAGTAAGTAACCCAGTTTTTGGCCGTTTTTTACTCAAACAATCGACAACCTGTATTCTACAGCATAATACATTCTTGTCGCGTAACCTGTAAATTGCCGATTCTCTATCCACTTCCCGAAGGTTTACGTAATTTATGCACAGCCCCTTAGACTATTATTTCATAGTTTCGAAAAGCAACATAAGTTAAGAAAACGCACCAACGAAAGTGACGGCAACTTTTTCTTGAGAAATGCCATCGATGACGCATTCGTAGCTTTGGCCATTGATCGAAGGAGCCAAGCAGCGGTCGCCAACCTATAATTACATAAAAAATAAATGAAGTCATATGTCAATGTAGCTACAAACCTTCCACTGGAGCTTTTCTGTGTACTCGTCCTTGTTCTTGCCGCCGGTGGAGCTTTCTGCAGCCGAGCTGCCCGCGATTGACTGATTCACTAGATCTTCAGTCAATACGATCACTTCAGTCAGGTCTGCTTGGAGCTTGAGCAGTTCTTCATTCTCTGGCTCTGCCAACAGTGCCGCTTCCACCTGCAAGCAAGCAATATTTCGCAACGACTACATGAAAAACCATTCAAACAATACCGGTCTTACGAATAATTCTACAGACACAATGCGTTAAATCAAACAAATTTATTGTAGGCTTTGCAGCAGACAGATTAAATAAATAGGCCTACATTACGATTCGTGCAGGATAATTAGTTACCAACCCAGTCTGTTAAAAAATTGACTCAACGAATCCTTCCCTCTCTTGCCGATCAATTCAGCAAGCAAAAAAACAGAATAATGGTCCATAGATGGAGAACGAACGAACCTGTTGAAGTTGAATACGGTAGCTTTCCAGCTCGCTAGCATCGGCCATCTCTTGCTTGTGTCGCTTGAAAGTATTTCTTGATCGACGATGGACAACACAGATACAAGAGAAGCTAGCTCCGTAAATTCTTAGCTAAAATGCCGAAAAAAAGAACGCGCGTTGAGCTTCGTTGAGCGGTTGGAGCACCGTTCTGTGGTGACTTGATTCAGGCAATCACATCGCTTCACTTCCAATTTCATCAGTCGTCGCGAACTTTCGAGTTGTTGAGTTTGTTGCTGCACGAGATGAGCAGAGTGAGTGAGTAAGCGCGACTACCAAGTGAGCGCGCCAGTAGGGTACACCAGACATGCTCATGTTCAGCTCGTTTTATTTTTATTTTTCGCATTTCCACCTTATCGATTTAGCGATGTTTCGATAACCGCCGTTTTCAGATACCGCGCGTTTTCTTTGGTCAAGTGGTGCCGTCGAAGCAAAAATGTCGTTCCTTCGACCAGCCACAATGCTGCGCTCCATCGTTCGTCCGATGATGGCCAAACACATGCACATGGCTCAGACGTCGTTGCACTCGCTCGTTCGACCAGTCGCCTGCGTCCAGCCGCGCTCTTCCGCTCGCTTGTTCGGCAGTCAATCTCGTAAGCGATCTTTTCGTTCAGCTTTATCAACATGGTGTCGGTTATAACCAAAACTTCGAAAATCCGGCTCAGATAGGCCTACATATTAGTTGATATTTTATTTACTGTCATCCTCCTACAGTATCGTAATTGGATTGACGACCACTTCGCTACAACCAGCAGAGAAACGGTAATCTCGATTAAAGGATGATTACTATCAAGATAGGCTTTACTTCATTAGGGTGTACTTCATTTTTCGTCATCATATAGGAATGAATGTTTTGACAATCCCTTGCCAATTTTTGGGTCAAACGCTTTATTGAAATACGTATTTTTTTGCCAAAATTATTGCACACTAGTGTTTCAGAAAGTAGCTATTCGACAGGTGAGATCATATTTCAGGCAAAGTTTTGTTCCCATATTGAAATTGTATTTGTTACATATTTATTTATTACACATTTTGTTCCCATATTGTTTTGTTCCCTTGTTCGCAAAGGGTTGCTTTGGTCGCGTTTGAAGCAGCGATGTAGTAGCACAACCGCTTGCTAGGATGGTCGACTCTTCCGATTTCAGCAGTTTCAGCAGTGACAGCGCAGCTGACGGAGGCGCTGACGCAAGAAATTGAGGCAGAGAAGAAATTGGAAGTGGAACAGCTGGGTGGTGAAGCTCCGCCCACCATGCCGGGCTTCAAGGTGGAAAACGATGAGGCCATTGTTAAGCTGACCAAGAATTACAACAATGAAAAGTAATTAATAGTGCGATATTTTTTTGACAGTGTTCTAATATGTGTATTTAGGATAACAGTGATCTTCAACGTCAACCACTCAGTAGACATGGACGATCACGATATGGATCACGAACACGAGGTTTGTCTTTCATTCTATAAATAAAAAATTGCAATCAATCTGTTTTAGGGCGCAGATCATGATCATGAAACCATGACACCTATTGCCCGACCTCTCTTCACCGTCGAGATCGAGAAGGGCAACGAAAAATTCTGTTTCGAGCTGGAATTGGCCGACACAAACGACGAGCAGGGCCAGTGTAAGTGTCCTTCTGATTCTGAGTGATTGCTGATCACGACGATGTGTTGTTGCAGTCGACTTCCGTGTTGAAGAGTTCTACATCGCTCCGGCCGGCAGCGGTGATATCGACCCGAAAGTCTACAGCTCATCGGGCAAATACATTGACCAGGTTGTTGTAATTTGATTAACAATGTTCAGTGTACTTGTTAAACATTACTTTATATAAACTGCGTTTTATCTGTTGCCAAGCAACATTCCTGAACATCTTCGATTGTGTTGATAGTTTTTTTACTCCGCGAAATGTTTATTATGTTGTTCGCAGTTTAGTGGATGCTATCGGAGTGAAATATTCAGGACAAAGTGACGAAATATTGTGTTAATATTGTGAAATGATTATCTTTTTTAGAATTAATTGAATGGGTATCCAATCAGAATGTATCGTCGACAATCTAACTTGTTTTCCTTCAGCATCTGTACGATCTGTTGTTCCTGAAGTTCCTGGAAGAGCGCGGTATCAACGCCGAGTTCTGCGACAATCTGGTGCGCTTCTCGACACACTACGAGCACGCACAGTACGTGCTGTTGCTGCAGAAGATCAAATCGTTCGTCTCCAAGTAATTTGGCTCTGTTTGCGGTGTTCGTCAACTGACGGCGCATTTCAGTCATTGTTGTTCTCGATGAAAAATGAATAAATTGAATTTTTGCATCATCCAATTTTCTGATAGTTTGGCTGCTTTACCTTACTCGTCTGTTTCGTTGTTGTCCACCATTGGTTAGTAGTTAAAGTTTACTGTTGACAAATATGGAGACATGAATCGTCGAAATAAAGCGATGAATACGGTAGCTGGTACAGTCGAGTGCGTTTGGTTGGAGGGTCGGTGCTAATTGTTTGCGCGCGATTTGGTTTGAGAGCTACTGAGCGATCGATGTGTGGGCGCTGAGCGTGCGCTTTTAGCTTTAACCGCCCAGGTGGAAGGAGAGGACGGGTATTGATGGCGCGATGGTCGGCGCATCGGTTTCCGGGCGACCGACCACAACTGCCTACCACTCCTCGGCAGCCGTCGTCACAACATCGCCACCTAGGTCCGCAACAATCGATTCCGCCAACAGGTGCTCTCTCATCCGCGACCAACTCCCCATATCTCCTACGGGTCTGTACAGATCTGGTCGTTCGTTGTGTGCCGTGTGTTCTCCCTCCCCCCAAGTACTCATCACCCACCTTTTCCCCCATCTTCAAGCACCATGCCTTCCGGAAGTCCTCGACCAAAGACCAATGTTCCAGCCAGCGAGATCGAGCTCGTCTTTGTCAACCCGCTGCCCCACAACTACGAGTGCCCCGTGTGCCAGCAGGCCTTGCGCTACCCCGTGCAGTTCGACCAGTGCGCGCATCACTGCTGCTCGAGCTGTTTGCCGCAACTGATCAAGTAAGCACACACACAGTCACCACGCTTACGACCGCCGTCGCGCCCCTTCGCTATCAGAATCGGTTACGACAGCTTGGCTTTGCCTTTCGGTCGACGATAAGCATTCGTCGACCGAACGGTGACGCCCGACTGGCGGTCGGTCGAGGCGGCGGCCGCCATGGCGGTCGCCGCCTTCGTGTCTACGGTACCGCGTGTCAATTTACTCTTTAGAGAACATGGGTCCAAGTGCCCCGTCGATGGCAAGCCTATCGATCGCGACCAGGTAAAAAACGGTTATCTCAGTCCGATTTGCTAACTGTGTGGTTCGCAGGCGTACGTGGACAAGAACTTGCAAAAGACCATCCAACAACTTCAAGTCAAATGCACATTCCACGAAAACGGGTGTCCATGGATTGGTCAGCTGAAGGAAGTGCCCGTAAGTTTTGCTAATCCATCTTTATATTCGGCGGCTAACAGGGCAATATTTAGTCGCACATTCCCGAGTGCGAAAATGCCGACATAGTTTGTCCAAAAGGGTGTGGTGTCATATACCAGCGCAAGGATCAGGAGAAGCACACAGTGGAAGATTGTCAAAAGCGAACGGTCATCTGCGAGCACTGCGAGAAGGATATAAAGAAACATCACTTGGATGATCACTACAAGGTCGAAGATCTATTGATTAAGTATATATTTGACAATTTGGTCAATTTCAGGCGTGTCCACGTTTTCCATTGCAATGCCCGAACCAATGCGAGAAAAAGAACATCGCTCGGGAACAGGTACGATACTTACTGCGTGTGATGGTAGATGCGTCTATAGCGCATCGCTTTAGATGCCAGACCATCTGACGCATTGTCCGAAGGCGGGCAACGCGTGTCCATTTGCCGAATTCGGTTGTCAGCACAAGGGCGAAAAACAAACGCTGCAAAAGCACATCCGCGAGGAGCCGACGCGCCACTTGTCCATCCTGTGCGACGGCGTGGTCGAGCTGAAAGTCATGTTGCTGAACATGCAACTCGGCATGGAGAAACTGGGGCGGCGCATGGACGAACTCGGGGTGAAGACGGACGCTTTGGAGAAGCTGTTCGGGGCGCAACTGTTGTGGAAGATCGACAATTACCAGCAGAAGTTCAACGAAGCGAAGGCCGGCTCACGCACAACCATCTTCTCGCCGGCCTTTGTGACTGGGCGCCACGGCTACAAAATGTCCGTCAGCGCCTGTCTCTACGGAGACGGCAAAGGTTCGACTCACCCCTTTTTCATCACAACAATTATTCGTCCATTGTAGTGCGTGGGAAATACATGTCGGTCTTCGTCGGTCTCTTGAAAGGCGACTACGACGTGCTGCTAAGCTGGCCGTTCAGCCATCGTGTCACTTTCACGCTGCTCGACCAGTGCCAGGACCCGGCGGGCCGACACAACGTCTCCTACACGGTGAAACCGAATACGACCAAAGAGAACCGACCGTTCCTGGGCCGTCCGACGAGCGAGCGCAATGCGTCGTTCGGAGCGCAAAAGTTTTGCGAGCTGAACCTGCTGGAGAAGCTGGACTACGTACGCGATGACATCATGTTCATTAAAGTGCAGGTGGATACGGAAGACATGACCCCGCTGTGAACGAACACCTGCGCCAGTTAGTTAGTCGTAGCTATAGATTTTGCTTGGACCGTGTCTGTGATTTATCTCTCTTTTCTGTCCTCTGATCGGCATCACGCAGTGCCTTACGAGCGCACGGCGCTGTTGCAATTGTGTCTGTCTAGTCAAGTGTATAGTCGGGAAGTGCGTGATGAAGCCGGCATTGCGCCTTCAGAAGCTAGGCCGCGTCTCAATTGAGAGACGCAGTTGAATCTCTTGCACAGGTCGCTACTTCTGAAGCGCAATGCAGCTCCTACTCTGTACTGTCCGTTTTCGTCTGTCGTAACTTATTCCGTTATCAATGTGAACTCTGTCGCTGGCCAAGTCTTTTCGAAGCCTTTCGCTTTTCGACTAATCAAGACGTCTGTGATATGTGTACAGCAGTTTGATCGCCGTATGTTCGTAGCTTGCCGTATCTTGCCTCTTTGCTCACGGGCTCTTATCAGTTAGTTCCCCACTGTTGTGCGTCACCTTGCCTATCCTAACACTTTACACACCTGGAACGCTCAACATTCTTTCGATTTTCACCTGTAACAAAACGATCACATCCAATCGACAGCATTACGAACAGACTGGCCCATCTCAATGTTGCATTCGTTTGATGTTGGTGACTAAGTATTGCTTGCTTCCGGTGTGTGCTATAAGTGTGCATGTGCTTCGTAGTGATGCTTTGTTCACTATTATCCACAGGCAATTCTTGCCGTCTGCATTGTGTAGAAATAGCCAATGATTGCTTTGTTCCCAACACGAAAGTATCCAATATATCGACGCAGAAACAAAAACTAGAGCTCTTGTCATTGCTTTTATGTGATTGCTTCAGACCATTGCAGCAGTTGCAAATGGTTGTTGTATATTCATTGTAAGATGTCGTCAATAAAGAAAATATATATGCTTCTGCAAGTAGTCGTATGCAGATAGCTTGTCGAAAGCCTTCTTCGTTCATCTACCAACAGACGAAAACTTATACAGTCAACATCGTATATATCGACATCGGAAATATCGACAAATCGCCTATATCGACACAATTTGCCAGTCCCAAAGCGCATTCTGTCACTAATTAACTTTTTTTATATCGACACTCGACGTTTTGTGACAAAAAGAGACATTTTTATGACAAAAAGTGCTCAAAATGTCAAAAAATAGCAGTCTTTCTTGCTTGATTGCTGCTAATTTAGTTCAAAGACGACGTCAGTCGCCTATTATATCTCATATATCGACCGTGTGTCGCTAATTACGTCACTGACCGCAAATATCGATTTTTTTATATATCGACATTCGCCTATATCGAGTGTCGATATATACGATGTTGACTGTAGTTTATTTTTTTTAGGTGCACATCCCGTCCATCTTCTGTCAGCGATTAGTACTCGGCAAGAACTACAAGAAGCCAATCGAGCGACCAATGTTCCGCAAGGACCACGTCGAAGAAGCCACCACTCCGGCTGCTAAAATTCGCGAGACAATTGCGAAGCGCGCGGCACTCGAGTTCACCGATGGCATGTATGGTAAGTGTCGACGTGATCGTCACTCTTTCGTCTTATGTTGCAGTATCCATTGTCTTTTCGGTTGTTTGCATAAAATTTATTTTAACGTATAGTCGGCGGCAGGAAAACCAGTCGGGCACTAGCATACTGTACTATTATTCTTATAACGGCTATTACGGCTATTGCGAAATTACGGTTTTTGGCGGGAGGACAAAAAATTTTGCTTGAACAATTTTTTGGCACAACGCCAATTCTGGAACTCTTATTGCGCTCCTTTTTTCCATTAGCGATTAGCGAAATTTTGAAATGGTTAGCAGTAGACCCCGATTGGTCGCCGTGTTTTCTTTTATATTTGCTCATCCTTGCTCGTATGATTGAATTTTTCAGCGAATCTCGGTATCGGCATTCCGACGCTGTGCCCGAACTACCTTCCCAAGGGCATGCACGTGCATCTGCAGAGTGAGAACGGCATTCTCGGACTGGTACGTTGCCCTACTATCGGCGCCAGCGAAACCAGTCCGGTCACAAGCATACTGTATCATTCTGTCTTATAACGGCTAGTGTGAAATTACGGTTTTTGGCGGGAGGACAAAAAGTTTACGTTGTGAACAAAATTTTGGCAGGACGCCAATTCGGGAACCAGAGGTGGGCACCTCAAAACGGCTGGGGGGTGCAAATTTTTTTTCCCTATTCTGCCCAGTGCTTGTCGCTTGTCGACCAAAAAAAAAAAGGTCACCGGTTTGAAAACCTCGTTTTATCGAGTGCGGATTCAAAAAATTTGCCTTCTTAGGGAGCAATCACAAGGGAACTCTTATATTGCTCG
>JAQGCX010000510.1:0-16114 GCA_034700205.1 Plectus parietinus | reverse complement strand
GAAAGAATGGGCGAGTACGCCCGTGTTGACACTATTGACATTTTCCCCCCCATGTTTACACCGACCACTCCGGCGTCAGCCGCTTCCACTCTACTACCTTTGCTCGTTCGCGTTCCCTTTTTTATACTTAAAATTTTTCCTCAACTCACTGTCCAAATTAAATACTGCTGCACGCAAGAAATTCATGCCATGCTGCAACTCCAATCTCGTTCACATTCGCTTTTTTATACGTAAAATTTTTCCTCAGCTCACTGTCCAAATTAAATAAACTGCTGCATGCAAGAAATTCATGCCATGCTGCAACTCCAATCTCGTTCACATTCGCTTTTCTATACGTGAAATTTTTCCTCAACTCACTGTCCAAATTAAATAAACTGCTACATGCAAGAAATTCATGCCCTGCTGCAATTTGAAATTGAAATTCAATTTGAAATTCTGACAGTGGTTTGTTTCAGCGACGATCAAGCATTGGATAGGTATGTTTTTGTAAACGCATTTTGACAAATATTTTTGCAATATTTCAAATACAGGTTTGCCATGAAGAGGTTCTCCGATGACTATGTTGGAGGCATCGCTCAACCATCACATCGACGGTTAGAATTTAGCATTGGATGAATTTCGTTTCAGTCTGTATATTCCGTTCATCTTTGCAGATATGTCAAGTACTTTGCGGCGTTGCTGTCGGGCTCAACGAAGATAAATAGCAGTCCAATCTATTTGCAACACCTGAATGTAACCGGTCTGCCAGATACGGACGGAAAATCACTTAATCCCGTGATCAAGATTTACGAGCGCATGCAGCCCGTGTACACCAGCGGTGTCATGTACGTCCGCATTGATGTGTTTATCGACGTTGGCATATTGCTTATATCGATCGTTTAGTTCGCCGTCCGATTCGGACATCGCCGTCCAGTTCGCCCAGCCTCTCGGTCTACGCGGCGACATTTTGGTCAAGTGCTTCCAGAAGACCGGCGCTCTGTCGCACAACCGCCAGTTGCTCTTCCGCTGTCAGTTTAACACCTGCGCGCTCGACTTCCGGGACGGCAGCGGCGTTCATCGCCTGGTGTTCAATAAAGAAGACTTGGATGAAGCGTGTTTCGGTTCGTCGTACAGGTTTTTCAAGTCCGTGGGCAAGGGTAGAATCGAAACTGATTTATGACCGACTACTTTTTGCCGCACGCAATCCATTAATTCTAATTACGGTATTACTGCCACGTTCAGCAGGTTACAGCGACCGGTTTTCGTAACACAGCCGTGTGCTGCAGACAATTTTGACGAAAAATTGGGCCGAACAGCAATCTATTACCGTGCGCACAATCTCCCCTGTGTACGAATTCCATTGCCCGTGAAGCGAATTTTTCTTTAATAAATGATTTCCGGTAATAAATATTCTGTTTTGAAGGATATCTCGAGAATGGATTGATTGCAGATCGTGGATTTACGGAGCGATCGAGAGTGGAGTTTGTGTTCGCAGTGGATCCGCAGTTGCTGAGCATCGACGACGAAGTACCGAACAGTCTGCAGACGTCGGACGCGGCGATTACGCGTGCCGACTCGTACGAGAACTTTGAAACCACTCAGGAAGATAACGGTGAGTCGATGGGGGTAAATGGGCGGAAGCGGACCAACGGGGGCGCGGGGATCGCCCGGAGCGCCGTTTGTCTGGTTATCTGGCTTGTATATATATATATATTACGCGATGCATACATGGGACGGGTCCCACGAAGACGCGCTTGACTTGTTTGTCTTCTCGCCCGACGATGCTGCCGTCGCTTCAATGCTGCGACCAGCGCCTTATCTTGTTAGCATCGCACGAGAACGCGGCCAGCGCGTCGCTCGTCCCGTCAGTCGCCGTTTCGATCGGTCCAGCGACGACCGACCGAATTTGGCATTGGGCAATGTCTAAGCAGTTTCCGCTTTGTTTTGTGCTTCCGGCCTGCGCTTGGGCCGGTGATTAGGTTTTCGCGCCGACTGAGACCGATCGACCGACCGACAGCGACTCTCTTTGGTTTCAGATGTCGGCCACCAGCCGGTCGACGACGCCTCGCCGTTGTACGCGAGCATCGTCAAACCCAACGAGAGCACCGACTCCGGCATCGGCTCCGATTGGGCCTCCCCCAAGACCAACTCCTCCTCCAACGGTCACATCAGAAAGGTAACCGAACTGCCACTTGGGGCGCTTTTTACCTCCGCTCTCTGGTCGGCTGTCGGCTCTTCCTCTCTCGCGCTCTTAATCGATGGCTGACGGTGACGAAAAACCGAGTCGGTAAGACCGGGGCTGTTTCGCGTCGAACCGGAACGAACCGATCGAAACTCCGTTCGTCCGCCCCCATCGCCACGGCGGCGTTGTCGTCTTGGCGCTCTTCAGCTGATGTTTCGGCCGCAGTTGTTGGGGCTGGCGGACGGCGCCGGTCGAAGCTAAAGTTACGCGCAGACAGACGCGAGCGCCCGTCCGTTGCAGGTAAACGGTTCGGCGATCCGCTCGCCGCCGCTGCCGCCTCCGAAGCCGCGGAAGGCCGTCGCCGCCGCCGCCCTGGAGGACTCGCCGCACCGACCTCCGTCGGTGCTGCCGCCCGGCGTGCAACGCAGGGCTCCGTCCCCCGCCTCTCGGCCGCACAGTCCCGCCCTCCAGGAGGGACACGACACCCCTCGCATCGACGTCCAGCTCGTCGGCAAGGACCGGTACAATCAATCTCTTTCTCTTCGACTTATTCACCGCCGGCGTTTCAGCTACGACCCGGCCAGTAAGGCATTCTCCTACGTGCCTGCTCGCGCCCTCAACGAACACTTCACTACGCCGCGAAAGCAGACGCAGTTGGTGCAAAAGTTCGAAGATCACGACGGGAGAGAAGTGGTTATTCCGCCAGCGCCCGTATCGCCTCCGCCTGCGGACATCGGCGCGACATTGAGCAAGCGACCGCACACGCCGCAGCACCGGAAGTGGGAGGAGGACATAGACTTTGGCCAGCAGATCGTATTCGATCATCCAGTCGACAGGCCTAGACAGCCACCGCCTAGCGACCATTGGTCAGGCGTTCTGTCCCCCGATCCCGCTCTGATCAGACAGACGCAGCCGTTGGTGCATACCAATTATTCATCACTGCCCGATCATTCGAGCAAGATGAGCGTCGTTTCGTCGGACGCTGAAGACGTTGAAGAACGGCCTCAGGCGAGCACTTTTCTTCCAGGCGATGCCAGTGTGCGAATGATAACGATTTCTTTACAGGTCATTCAACAGGCGAGGAAGGCGTCCAAATCGCGTAAAACCAAGTACCCCTCGTACCGAACGCTCAACGATGACGCCTACAGTAGCGATATGGATGATTTGTGCGATCCCGACTTTTACATGACGTTCACGACGGGGACGGTGACGACGCCGGTGCAGACGAAGCCGACCACTACGGCTGCGGTGATCAACGGCGGCGCGAGAAGCGTGGAATTGCCGCGTCGCGCACCGCCCAAGAAACAGCCGTCGCTCGACAGCGCGGGGAGTCGCGATCTGAATGTGCTGAACGACATATTCCAATCGACGGCGGGCGAGAAGGACCGATTTATGGTGGCGCGCAAAGAACCGCCCAAGTCGGCAACGAGCTGGGGAGACGCGCTGGATAGGGACGAGTTTGGAGCAAAGCCGAGCAGATCGACGCGTTCCGTCACTTCGACCCCAGTGCAAAAGTAGGCTGCCACTTCTAAATCCGGCCTTCTTCGACAGCATTCTTACCTGTTTAGACATCGTCATTTTGCGGTAGATCGGTACGATGCTCTGACTGACGCCGAGGGTTCGGATAACTGGCTCGAGTCACAACTTGAAAAACTTCGTTTTCGAAGAGAGATGGATCCGGACATCCAGAGGCGAAAAAAGCAGGAAAAACTTTTGCTCGAGGTTCGAATTTCATTGTTGATTATATGAAAGTGTATTGAAACGTGAGTCTGAATAGGAATTGAAACACGTCAATGACGACCGAATGATCACTCGTAGTCGACACGAGTCCGAATATTCCGTCGAAGGCGTCGGATTGAGACAATCGGATCCGCTGGAAGAGTACCGCGTGGAAGAAGAACGTCTGCGCAATCTCAAGTCTCCTTACGGCGACAACTCGTACGAGCCTCGGAGAGTGGTCGGTCCTGGTGGGAAACATCCCTACGTCAAGGGCAAGCCGCCCACGCCTCCGCCGCGAGAACGCAGCAGAACGCCGCCGTCGCCGAGAAGAGTGTCGCCTGTTGGACGTAGAGGAGCGCCTGGCGGCGTTCAGCAGCCGCAGTATGGACGGCAGACACCGCCTGGGCCCGAGGTTCCGCCTTTCGTTTTTTTTTGCTTGTCGGCGCGAGCACCGCTCGTGTTTTTGCTCCACTGGTGACGCACTAAGTTCCACCCGCCAACCCAACGCCCAACTTGTCTCTCTTCTGTAATTTAACCCAAGCAAGGTGTTGACGCATTGAAAATTGAAAACAACTGATACAGCGCAAAATATAGATTACTTGCGCATGAAAACACTGATAACTTTCAGGTGCCTCCTTCGCCTGCTTATTATCAACGACCACATGAGCAAGTGCCGCCGTCGTCGCACCAACATCGCCCACATCATCCCCATCATCATCAACAACAACAACAACAACAACAACAACAACAACAACAACAACAACAACAGCCAGCGCAGCGCTACAACCAGACGGTCGTCTCGGATTCGGCGTTCAGCGATGAAGATGACGAGACCGATTCGAAGAGGGGCGAATTCGACCACCTGAATGATATTGTGCGAGACAACCGCCAACGCAGCGCGTTCGTGCATCAGCAGCAACCGGGCGACACCTCCTCGCTGCAGTACGTCGGTCACAGTCCCAAGTCGATTCTCAAACGACGCGGACCGACACCGACTAATAGCATCGATGAGACCGATTCCAGACCCTTCCATCAAAGAAGGCAAACGCCAGTCGAGGTAGATACCGTATCTTATTTTGCCGAGCCCCATTAAAATTGTGCTATCTTCACTTTAACTGCTACTGGGAAATGACTTTCTGATTGGTGTATTTCTAAGTGAAGCGGAAAATAGAGTTAATCAGTGCGATTTTTAAGTCATTGGAGTCATCGCCGATGGTTCAGCGATCGGAAACGCCGGCATTCCCGGTTAAACGCGAAACGCCGCTTCCTTTCCATCCGTTGCTATTCGACGGCGCCGAGGACACGACAATCCAGCACCAACGCGGCACGCCGCACCAGTACGCTCGTTCTATCAACTACCGGTACGCATTGTTGACATTGGACGGGATGTTATCTCTGTCGTTTTTGCAGCAGCCCGTCGCCGGGCTCAATGTATTACGGACAAAGTCGGCGATCGTCGGTGACGTCGCTCGGTGAGTGAATACGTCTTTTTCTCATAGCGGAAATTGCGCCACTGGTTGAGCTGAGCGAATGCCGCCGATGGGTGCGGGTATGGTTAGTAGCGCAGTGGCGCGGCGGTGGGACGAAGTGTTTGTGTTGGTCGAGGTTAAGTCGCGACTAGCTCGCCTCCGTCGCGCAATAGCCTGAAGTCAGGTGTCGTGCGCCGAGATCTGTGCAGACGCGCCGTCGACCGTTCACCGTCTGTGCATTCACGACGCTTGTGCGTGCTGAGCTTTTACGAGCGCTTTTTACTCGCGACCACCCTCGTTTGCTCGCTTGTGGCCTAGTTGTCCGTCTTGTGCTACACGAGAAACGTTCCCACGCGATGGAACCGCTGCATGAGGTGGACGAAGAGTCGGTGAGCGACGACGAATACGTCGAGGACGAGCCGCAATACCAATCCTTGGACCAATTCGGCGTGCGCTGCTCCGAAGACGCGCACGTGCGCCGCCAGTGCACCTGCGATTGGGTGCCCGTGCGCAAACTGCCGCTCATTACCGAAATTCTCTTCCCGAAAAGTGAGCGACGTGGCTTGTTTGCCGGCGCGCAGGGCTGGGTGCGGTTTTTTGCGGTGTACCGCGCAAAACGCGGGGCGCCTTTCCGGCCCCGGGTGGCTCTGTGGCGGCCCAGTCGACCAGAGCGGACGATAGCGCGCGAGTCGGAAGGCGCAGCTGACGCGTGTATCTCATACCGGCGCGCGCCATCGGCTCCATCGCTTCGTTGGTTGGTCGACTACTCAGCCCCACTCGGCGCTGTGCGAGCGGTTGGTGGAACGGCGCCGATAAGCCGACGGACTACCTTGGACGCCGTTCTATAGCCCAGCGTGCCGTCCGTTTATTGGGTGGCGTATTACAATGGGCGATTTGGTGCAGTTTTTCAAACGCGCTCGACGGAAATGCTCGACTGGTAATCGCATGTATTGGTATGTGTCTTTGCGCGGTGTCTGACTGATCCATCTGATGCTGTGGCGCGTTTCCGCAACAAGACGCCGGCAGTCCTTTTTTCCCTACTCTGCATACGCGAGAGCAATCGGAGGGAGTCCAGTGGGACCGATCGATCGGCGCTTTGTGGCCGCATGACGAGCTGGCGGGAAGAGCGGAGTAGGAAACGTGTTCCCCCGACGGATGGCACACAGCTTACGTTTGCATGAGGTCTCCGCCAGTTCTTGGCGGCCGATGAATTAACACGTCTCTGTTGGACGGGCGGCGACCCCGGGCCGACTGACGGATTGTCGAATTCTCGTTGTGCCGACCTGGGCGCTCTGTTTGCGTTTCGACGGCCGACGGCGCTCGTTGACGGATAACCGGTCGGCGAAGTGTTGGTGGTAGTGGTTGCGCGCATTCGTCTTGATTCGGACGACGAGCCATTAGCGGCACTATCGGCGCCCGGTGACTCGCGTCGTGGTGCTGACCGGACGTGTCCATTCAGCAGTGTCGCGTCGAGCGCCGCGCGGGTTGCCAGGACGATTGTGGGTCCATTCAGTCGCTTACTCCGTTGCGCTGATACGCAGGAGGTCGTTCCTGCCAGCCGTCTTCTGATCGGGTTCTGCTGCGTCGTCAGCGCTCGTTTGCGGCGCATTCCGCGCCTTTATTGCGTGACGCCGTGGCCAGTCGTCGACGCAACTGAATAAATCGTCAGTTGCGGTGGATTGCGGGCCCGCTTCTTCGTCGTCACAACTCAGATCGAAGCAGCTGTGGTGCCTCCGCTTTCCATTCCGACTACGCGTGCGATGGAGCGATGCGAGTCGTCCGCCAGCTCTTCCTCCTCGTCCAATGTAACGGACAAGGCGCCTAATTTGCCCAATAATCTGTCCATCAATGATCATTTCGGCTATCCGCCTGGCAGTCTGGTCGCCACTCTGCGACGAGAAAGTATGCCTTTTCGTGTCCATTGCCCAACAGTAATGCTTTCATGCGCGTTCACTTGGTGAAATGAAAATGAAACAATTTGTATGATTGACATATATGGATGGTGCCATGTTTCACCTGTGAACAACTGTCCTATTAACGAGCCTATTTTCAGAACCGATGGAGGTCATCCATCATCACCCCGTGTTCGTCAAGGACACGTCCAAGTACTGGTACAAGCCGAGCATCAGTAGAGAAGATGGTCAGTGTATCTTAAGAGGCGATAAATCATGGCGACAACGAGGCCGTTTCAGCAATTAGCATGCTCAAAGACAAGCAGCCGGGGACGTTCGTCGTGCGTGACAGCAACAGCTTCCCGGGGGCTTTCGGTCTGGCGCTGAAGGTCGCCTCTGCCCCGCCGGGAATTCAGGCCAAGTCCGGTAGGTCTTTGTCAGTTCATCTTTTCGTCTTCTTGACGGCGCCATCCGATTGCGCATTGAATCGTCCGATTGTACGAAATGGTGGGAATCGATGGTGGTCCTGGTGCACTCAGGGGTTGCACGGTCGCCATTGTTGTGGTGTGAATGGAAGCGATGTTGAATCATGGCCGGGCGATTTTACTGCGTCGTTTCGACCCGTAATGTTCACGAATTGTACGCATCGCACAATTTCGCACGTTAGGGTCGACATTTGTCACAGGAGCCGGGTGTGGGACCACGGCGAACTATGCCCGTCCTGTTGCAATAAAAACGCGACACATTTCATCATGCATTTTCACGTATTCGTTCGCAAGTCTTCCATATCCAATTGCCGCTCGTTACCGCCGCAGCGAATCTGCATAGTATCGACTTTGCGCCGAAACGCGCAACACTGAGGAACGCCGACCGCGATTGAATGCAACGCGCTGACAGACTTACGATGATTAGTGTGCAATGTATTTCAGCGGACGGCACAGAGCTAGTGCGGCACTTCCTAATCGAACCCTCTCCGAAGGGCGTCAAGTTAAAGGGGTGTAACAACGAGCCGGTTTTCGGCACGCTGTCGGCACTGGTCTATCAGCACTCGATCACGCCGCTCGCACTGCCTTGCAAGCTGCTCTTGCCCGAATACGATCCTGCCGCATCGCCCGAACATCTCAACGCCGCTCAAGCCCTTCTCGAACAGGGCGCCGGTAAGAAACCACTCTTCCACTTTCCCAATACTCCCGTCACGTTAAGCACTTTGTCAAAGGCACACATAGAACTCACTTGTTCTGTTAGTATTGGAGAAATTTAGTACGCAGATTCCTCAGTCCATTTCAAGTAATGCGCGCTTAACATGCAGATACTCAGTTTCGCGCGTGTTGAATGCGAACTATTTGAAATGGACCCAGGAATGTGTACTAAATTTTCTTGATAATCTGTTTCATCGTATTGGTATTCAATTCAATGATTCACCGATGTCAACTTTTTTTGAAAAATTCTTCAAAAATGAGTGCTGACATGTCGCGGAATCAGCGTTAGAATCTGTTATCTTTGCGACGCCGACATTATTTTTTCAGCGTGCAACGTGACGTACATTTTATCGTGCGACACGGAGTCGTTGACGGGTCCCGAGGCAGTGCGACGTTGCGTGGCTCAAGCCTTCTACTTGTTGACACAGAAACAGATCATCCCGGTCTCCGTGCACTTCAAGGTCTCAGCACAGGGCGTCACCGTCACCGACAACTCCCGCAAGCTCTTCTTCCGACGGCACTATCCCGTCCAATCGGTCACCTTCGCCGGAATGGATCCCGACGATCGACGGTGCGCTTTGTTTTCGCCGCGTTTCTCTAAATCGGTGGCGCCATTGTGCAGAAAAGGGCAGTAATCTGTCACGCCCAGTGAACCGAATCAATCGACTGATGGCGGTATTTTCGTAACAGACTGGAACAAAAACAAAAACAATATGGCGCATCGTCTTCTGCCGAAAGGGACGGCGGGGATTGAAATTTGATGTGCAATCGGGCGAATAGTCTTTTATCGATCGTTTGCAGATGGGAACTGCCAGCGCCGGTGCCCGAAGGAACGCCGGTGGTGCGATCTGCGCGGATATTCGGCTTCGTCGCTAAGAAATTGGCATCCCGCACGGACAATGCGTGCCATATCTTCGCGGAATTAGAACCCGAGCAACCCGGCACCGCCGTTGTCAACTTCATCACCAAGGTGATGATGGGCCAGGCCCAGCAGACCCAACAACGGCAGCAGCTCAACGGCAAGTGATTGGCCAGCTACCGTAGCTAGCCAGAGAAGCCGCATCATCTTTATTCGTGCGTTCGACTACACTCTTGCTCGGGACTCGACCGGTGGTGCTGCAGCTAGCGAACTGACTTCGCTGCCCGTCTTTTTTGCTCCGTCTGCATCGCTGCGCGGACTTGCATTGCTCTTCAGTCTGCTTTCTCCGCAGATCAGTTTATTTTTCCTCCGCGCTGTCTCGCTTTCCTATTGTTGATATCTGAACAGACGACGTATTAAAGGTGCCAAAAGCGTTGATCATTGATAATTGCCCCGCGCTACAAATGTTGTTTGCTGATTGTTACCGAAATTTGCGTACACATTTCTATGATGCTTCTCTTGTTACGTGCTGATGCAAGTTTTCGTGCCGAGACGCGCCCTGTTCAAAGCTGGTGCGACCGGCGTAGTCGACCGAATTCTGGTTCCTCGCTCTTTTGTATTTTGCACTGCTCCCACGGTCATTGCTGAGAAATCTTTGACACGCAGGGGTCCCTGTACTGTACATTGCGTGACGAGACACTTGTTTCGTCGTTCAGGCAGCTGAGTGAGACATGATGAATGTACCGTATTTATACCTGCCGTCGTCTCACGTCAGAAAGGAGCGCTATAGTCTGATAGAGCAATGCGATTCAATTTCTTGCGAACATGGTCCATAATTCTTTTGTTTCTTATTTTTTCTCAGTATAAGCACTTTTCGATTAGTCCCTAACTTACCACTACGCAAACACTTCATCGCTCCACTCCAAACTACTACGAGCGGAGACTTCTGATTTTTAGTTTGGCTGACTTTTGCTCTTTGCACCCCTAATTTATTAGCATTACGCCGCCAACAAAAGACTGTTGTCTGCCACCAAATTAACCCCTTGCAATTCACTCTTGTGTACATCTTTTTCCGACTATACGTCCACGCTCTATGCAATTTGTGTATTTTCGAACGATATAAAACGATATAACTGACTGAGTTTATTTTTTACTCAAAGGTCAAGTAATGAGCGTCAAACTGCAAAGTTCAGTATGTACAAATATGCAAATATAGTGCTTTGTGCACTGCAAACAAAAACTTCTGGAGACAGAACCAGTTCTGAACGGAGCGGTAAAATGTGAACGATGAGATTGCGACCGGAGCGACCAGACATCGAGCGAACACGAAGATTCCACCATTTTTGCGCAATCACCGTGCAATTGTCACCATACTGCAGTCATTTCGTGTTACAATGTCTCGATTACAAGCACTGTATCCTTGCTGTGAACAGAAGTTGTTTCGGCACTAGTTCTTTGGGCCTGGGCCAAGTATGTGACAGCTTCATCGTATGTGGGTAGTTCAGAGTCGATAATAGCAACGGCGTAAGCGGGAGGTAGATCGGGCTTCTGTTCAATAGAATTCTTTCGGTTATCAGCTGCGTTGATTTTCTTGAACGCGTCGAGCGTAAGAATCACTTCGACAACCAATGAGATTTCAGCAATTACCATCCACACAAGCACGCCAGCGTCGCTGGAATTCAGCGATTCTTTCAAAACTTTGATTTTCAGAACCATTACGGCGACGGGCAGGGCGACGATGGTCAACACCTGAAATTAGAATAGTTGGCACAATATTGCCGTAATCATGTGAATTATTGAAGTGAGGTATGATTTATTTTCCCGTCAATTCGAAGAATTTATTTATATCTTGACAACAGGTCTATTATTCCATGTTCCGACGTCTGCCTTGTTAGGCATTGTTTACGCGTTGGGAAATTGTTTTGGAATACTGGGACAGGAGAAATAAACAGGCACGTACCTTAACAGTGACGTTCGGAGCGAGCATCGCAGGTTTTTTAAAGAAAACAGCGCCCAACGCCAAAATCACACAGGCAAAGTTGGCACCAACAAACGCGACCACTTCACTGTCCTGACCAATGATAATTAATGCCAACACGCCATGCCAAATATTAATCGACAACGCCACTGCCGTCCATTTCTAAAACATATACAACATGTACTATTTTTCCAGTGTGAAACTGGGTTCGTCTTTTCGTCAATTAAAATTCCACCCACCACAATGTACTCTTCAAAAAAACTCTTTAAATCGCCGAATATTCATTCAACTGGGATCAGTCGGTCACGATGCACAAAGCAAGCGTCTCAGAAAATTACGTTTGATAGAAATGTAATGAAATTCTAACCCGAAAAAATTTCATATTTTGAACCCCATGGTTTGTTTCAGCTATCTACTCCATGTTCAGCATTCGGCTTCGGATTAGGAAGTTTGTTAAAACAGTTTGATATTCCGTAAACTGATAAGCGTACTGCAATCTTACCGGGGTATCACATGGAGAACGGACATGAGTATCGTTTCGTCGGGTTCTACAACAACTGATCGGCTGGATGGGAACTGAACGTTCCGAAGTTGTCTGTGCAACAGGGACAGACATATCTAGAGTGATCTGTCGAAGACGAAGATCAAAGATCCTGACAAGTCGCGCCAGGAGAGATTAGTGATCTCTTGCACGTCAGGGCAGTCGACACAGAAGATGTCAAACTGGTGCGCGCCTCCCTTCCGACGTCTTTTATTACCGCCACCTCTTGCTTTGCGAGCTCAGCAAACAAGTTCTGTCATTCAAATCGCGTCACTTGGAACTTTTCGTGTTTCGACTCTGTTCCCTTGCCTGCGGCGGAGTTACCAATTACTCTGATTGGAAACTGAGTGAGAGAACTTAGCGGGATGAAATATTCATATCAGCAGCGCTAAGCTCTTGCGTGTTCATGTTGTTTTTATCCGTGTTAGTACTGCTCTGTGATTATGTTACATGCATGCTGAGGCTTTGCAACATTGTACAGCTTAAATATATAAATATCACCCGAAGTTCAAAATTAATATAATTTAGGCGAAATTTTGTTTGGTACCTATGTATGTATTGGGTTGTTAGGAAAGGCTTGACATAATTGAGAGGTTTCTTTTTTATTCTTTATTCATAGTGTACACACATTTAATCGACAATGTATTGGCCGTCGTGGTCCATCACTTGTCTCCATCTCTGCCAATACATTGTCAATTAAATGTGTATACGTTGAATAAAGAATAAAAAACGAAACCTCTCAATTATGTCAAGACTTTCCTAGCACTCCAATAATAAACACCATGTGAGAAAGTGAGTGTTTAGGGTTGAGGCGCTCAGAGTCGAAGGAGTTTCCTGGAGAATAATCATGGCGATGGTTGCAGAAGACTAGACCCAAAACTGAGAATGAATGAGTGAGGGCTGAGTAGTGGAGAGCTGCGTGTGAAGCGAAGCGACGCTAAGCTCACAAGCTTCGAACGACCGCTCACAACACATGAGTAAGGCAAACAAAGGTTATTTGTGGAGTAAAGGAGAAGGAAGAGCAAACATGATGACATGACGTTGTCGATGACGGCGACAAACAGAACATGACGACACAGACGACGATAAAGTTGCGCAACGACGTCCTAAACGTTCGACAAATTTGAATTATAACATTGGTACAGTTAAGCAGTTGTGACGCAGAAAGGGACATAAATAGATATCAGTGGTCAGTCGATTACGTGCGCGCAACGGTTTATCGTGTCGCCGACACAGACGCGATAGCCTCAATAAGGGGCAGTACGCACCGTATTGCTCTTTGCACCGAGCAAATCAAGGTCGGCGTTCATTCGTTCACGTTCTTGGCTACTGCAAACGATCCCACTCTTATCTTTGCAGTTGCATTGACGCACGCAGTAGTCAGACACGTACCAATCACATGCATCAAATGGGCCCAGTCGGTGCACAGTTGACGGCAATATAAGTCCTGTTTCTCTTTGTCACAACCATTCGCCTTGCCTTTTCGTACGTTTCACGTTTCAATCTTCCCTTGCTCAACCATGGACATCAGCAAAGAAATCAAGAAACAGACCATAACGAAGCTGACGGCTTTCGACGTTCGCTTTCCTACTTCCTTGACCCTCGACGGCTCCGATGCAGTGGTAAGCGTAAGAATTAACGAATTTTCTGCAAAACTACTTTTCAGCACACTGATCCAGACTATTCGATTGCATACGTTGTTTTGAACCTCAGTGACTCACCACTCGAAGGCCATGGATTCGCATTCACTATTGGAAATGGCACAGACATTGGTGAAACATTGCTGACATGCTCAGTTTTACCGTAGTTTTTCTTTTAGTTGTGCACGCCATTAACAGTTACCGTTACCTGGTCGAAGGCCGCAACCTCGGGGATATCTTCGGAAATTTCGGAAAATTCTGGCGTGAACTGACCAATGACAGTCAACTGCGTTGGGTTCGCATGCAAACTTTGCTTATCGTACTCATCGAAGTAAATGATTACTTTAGCTGGGTCCTGAAAAAGGCGTTGTTCACATGGCTGCTTCTGCTATCCTGAATGCATTGTGGGATGTCTGGGCGAAACTGGAGAAGAAACCCTTGTGGAAACTAGTCTCCGACTTCACTCCAGAGCAATTGATCAGCGTTATCGATTTCCGATACATGTAATAGCATTCTTTTTCTGCATTACTTATTACGTTAGGAAATCAGTTTAGGTCGGATGCAATTACTCAAGAAGAAGCTCTGAAACTTCTGCAGTCAAACGTCAGCACAAAACAGGAAAGAGGTTTGTCGTCGTGCTATGTATATTTGCAAAAACTGAGTACCCTTCAGAACAAGAGATCCTCAAGACGGGAATTCCTGCATATGTTACTTCGGTCGGATGGATGGGGTACAGCGATGAAAAGATCAAAAAACGATGCGAGGAAGGCTTGGCAGCTGGCTGGAAATAGTAGGGATCTCATGCAATGACATGTCTTATCTTGCCTTCTACTACAGTTACAAGATGAAAGTCGGTGTGTCCGTGGAAGACGATTACCGTCGTGCAAAGCTAATCCGAAGTGTCATCGGATACGAAAACAAGCTCATGATGGACGCAAATCAGGGTACGTTTTTTTATATTTTTTGACACGGCTCGCAATAACTAGAATGATTTTTGTGCAGTTTGGGACGTTCAACAAGCGATTGACTGGATGCTCAAGCTGGCCGAGTTTAAACCACTCTGGATCGAAGAACCGACCAGTCCTGACGACGTGCTGGGGCACGAGGCAGTCGCCAAGGTAGAGTAATTTTGCTGTAACCTCCCGATTTGACTAACTAAACCTTCTCTGAATAACTGCTCTGATGAAATATCGCAGATTTCGGGGCAAAAGAATTGTTACTGGGAAAATTTAGCACGTAGATTCCTGAATCCATTTCAAGTAGTTCGCATTGAACATTAGCGCCGCTGAGTATCTGCGTGTTAAGTGCAAGCTTCTTGAAATGGATGCAGGTATGTACGTATTAAATTTCTACATTAATCAATGTGTGTTCGGTCAGTGACAGTGACTTAATTTGCAGGCAATGCGACCACTGGGTATTGGCGTCGCCACGGGCGAGCACTGTGCCAACCGAGTCATCTTCAAGCAAATGATCATGCGTGACGCCCTACAGTTTTGCCAAATCGACGCGTGCAGAATGGGCAGTTTGAACGAAGTGCTCGCCGTCCTTTTACTTGCGTCCAAAAAGAAGAGTTCGTTACTGCTTGATTCACTCATTCTAGCAAATAATATTTCTTTTAGTCCCCGTGTGCCCACATGCAGGTGGTGTTGGCCTGTGCGAACTTGTGCAACACATTTCCATCCTCAACTACATTTCGATCGCGCCTACATTTGAGAACCAGTACGTGAGACGATCCAACCATCCTTTAATCAATCACATGTTCAGGATGACCGAATTTGCTGATCACCTTCACGAGCACTTCATTGATCCAGTGGTGATGAAAAACGGTCGTTATCAAGCGCCCAAAGTAAACATTGATAACTTAATGCATTAGCCGTTTGATACGAACGCTTTGCTTTAGCTTCCTGGATACAGCGCCGAGTTGAAGCACGATGACCGAGTAGCTCACACGTATCCCGACGGCTCAGTCTGGAAGGAACTAACCGCGAACGGCAAACACAAACCACGCCACTGAAATTTGAAAAAGGACCAAGATATAGGTTAGACTGCAGATAACGACTCATTTTCAATATCTTGCTCAAAAAATATTATTCGGCGCTGTAAATTTTGGTGAAAGATGATAAACGTGTTCGCTTCTGCTTTTCATTAAATGCTATTTTGCTGTGTGAATGAGATAATGAATGTTCTGGGCTGACCAGAATGAAAAATTATTCCTTTATTATGCGAATAAATATGTCTTTGAATTAAAAGAACGAATTGTTCAACACAGAAAAATTTCACATCGTAGCTGCAGTCACAATTAAAAAACGCCGCCCAACTGTTCGCCAAAGTCAAAGTCATAGGCGTGTCTACTTCAAGCGTCAATCTAACGTAGTTCAAGCGTCAATCATCAGTAGGCGCTGAGAAGAAAACGTCACAACTGGATTCCAACGAAAACTGTGGGACTATTTAACTACTCTGTTCGAAGTTGTCTAGCGTCAATTGCTACTGTGGGATGTCTAGTGGCGAGTTGGGAAGAAGTTTCTTTTATTCCGACTGACTCGTGGGTCCACTCCACATCCAACTGATTCAAATCAACATACCGTATTTTAAGAAATAGTAGCCCACGCAAAAATTGTAGCCCACGCAGAAATAGTAGCCCACGGTCCAGAGGATT
>JAQGCX010000509.1:0-16118 GCA_034700205.1 Plectus parietinus | reverse complement strand
AAATGCGTATCAATTGTTAGAGCACACGCCACCGCACAAAGAGGCTATGCAGTTCTGCGTAGTCAGTTTTCATGTTGTCCTGTGCTCAAACAATTGATACGCATTTTGTGCACTTATCCGTGTTCGACTGTAAATGTACAGCTCAGTACGCCCACATTCCTGTTTGCATTTTATGTAGAACTTAATGCATTATGGAAAACGTCGACACAAAAAAAACTGTGCAAACGTTCAATAACACATAGTTTTTTGTCAAGTTAAGAACGTGTATGGGTTTTAGCGGTGCTGCCGGCAAGACGAAACTGGCAACACCAGAACCAGAAGGCAAGCAGGCAACCAAACCGCCCGGCGCCCCAACCGGCGAACCAATCGCCACTAATGTCGGCGTGGAGAGTCTGCAAGTGCGATTCGGCAAACCGACGGAAGACGGCGGATCGCCGATCGAAGAGTACCGTATCGAGTGCCGCAAACCAGACACGCAGCAATGGACGGAGATCGGCATCACCGAGACTACCGAGTTCCAAGTGCGCAAACTGGCCAAGAACAGCGAGTACCTCTTCCGCGTCGCCGCGAGGAACAAGATCGACTGGGGTCCATACAGTGAGATGACCACACCCGTCAAGACACTCTCCGACGGACAGAAACCCAACATCACCAAAGCGCCTGTCGGCGACATGGTCAGCTACAGTATATTTTATTGTAAAGGCATTGGTGCAAGTATGCGGATGAGTGGGCGGGCAAAAAAGTCGATAAAAAATTGCATGAGTGAAAATAAAACTGTTTTGGATTTGATTCCATCAATTCTTCTGAAAGATAAAACATATCGATTTGCAGGTCGTTGACGAAGGCGAAAATGTGCAAATCGAAGTGCACTACGAAGGAAAACCGGAGCCAAAAGTGCGTCTAGTCAAGGACGGACTTGAAATCAACGAGAGCAACAAGACCGCGGTGTCGATCGAGGCGCGCGGCGGCAAGTGCAAGCTGACGATCAAGAAGGCCAAGCACGGCGACGATGGCATCTACGCGTTCCATCTAGAAAACGAATCTGGTCACGCGTCCTGCGAGACCAAAGTGACCGTGCTGTCGGGCGCGTCCGTAGCGCTCAGCGCCGAAGGGGAAGCACCCGGCTTGGATGCGAAGCGCAAAGATTTGACCAAGAAGGCGCCTGAAGTCGTCAAGGAGTTGAACGACGAGAGTGTCAAGATTGGACAACAGTTTGCTCTGTCGTGTCGCATCACGTCGGCACCGCGTGGGAAGATTGCCTGGTTCAGGAATAACGAACGCGTCAGGTATGGTCTATTTCTTTGCATATATTCTTATTTGAGGCATGTGTGCCAAAATCAAAAATTCGGATGATTACTTGACCGTAACGTAAAAATTAATTTTTTCCACAAATAAAAATTTTGCTACCTCTCAGCGGACTTTGAGGAAAAAGTGTTGCAACAGTTGAAGACATTAATTTTAGCAACGGTTTTTGGGGAGGCACATTTAAATAGTTCCACTCACTTTTTATCCGGGTTAGGATTCCTCCAGCCACTCATGATACCCTAATAAATATCGATCGATTATATTGCGATCACTGACACTGCGATTTTTCAGCGCTGGCGACCGTGTGGAGCTATTGGCATCACAGAACGGTGTCTACCGTCTGATCTGCCACAACGCTGTGCAGGCGGACGCGGGCACATACCGCTGCGTCGTCAACAACGGCGTCGGCACTGCGCAGACCGAGTGTTCTGTCACAGTGGTCGAGATGATCGAGCAATGCTCGCCCGTTTTCGAAGAATCACTGCGCGATCTGACTGTAGCATCTGGCGCCGAAGTGACTCTTCGATGCCGTGTTGTCGGTGAACCTGATCCGCAGGTACGATTGGTTTCATGCACTCTTCCTATTTCTTAAAAGATTAAGTTTTCATTTAATTAAGTCATGTTTCAATCAGAAGATAATTTCAAGTCATTGTTTAATTATTAATTATGGTACTGGAGTGAACGTTAAATTTACTGAAATTTTTCATCTGCAATCTGAGAGTGATAATCCGTTGAAGGTGGTATGGATGAAAGACGGAGAGAAACTGAAAACGAGCAGACTGGTCAAGTTGAGTTTCACAGACAACGGATGGTGCACGCTCACTATCTACAGCTGCTCTAGTGCGGACACTGGTCTCTACATGGTCAGTCGTTGTCTTCATATTGCTGGGGTTTCTATTTATTCAATTTAGTGCTCGGCTCGCAACGACGTTGGTGTGGAGACCACACAGGCAATGTTGACGGTGCTCGAGGAATCTGCCCCAGGGGCCGCCGCCGACGCCAAAGTGCGCGGCAAGGAGCCTGCCAAGGGCAAAGGAGTGACGATCGCCGACGACAGCAAGGGACAAGCCAGCAAGCCCACATTCATCAAGGCGCCGGGTCAGACCATTGAGGTCGCTGAAGGCGAGATGGTGCAGCTCGTCTGCAAGGCCATCGGCCCGCCTACGCCTACCACCACGTGGCTCAAGGATAGCCAGGAGGTATGAATTGCATTATTTTCATTTTCTCGCCTTCCACACTTCGATATTAAGAAAAAAATTCTTTCAAGCGTTATGAAAAATATGTGAAATATTTTGCACTGTAACTTCATTTCAAGACAGTGATTGTGCAATTTCAGATTCCGATAACATCTCGCTCATTTGAAATGCGAACGACAGCCAACGGCGAGTCGATTCTCAAAATCAGCTGCGCCATTCAGAAGAGCGCCGGACGCTACAGCTGCGTCGCGACGAACAGCGAAGGAAAGACTACGGTCGACACCCAGCTCTATGTGCTCCGTACGTCTTTTGCTCTATAATTACTTAAAGTACCCACTAATTTTCGCCGTTATATTATATTCCGAAAACTTTATTATTGCAAAACAATCACTCCTATGGTCAACATTTTGTACTGGGTAAAGAGAAATGGAAAGGTGATACCGTGATCTGTTAGGCGAAGAAAATCATAAACTACCATTGAGGGATTCAGTGAGTTTTTGATTTACACCTCAGCAATACTCAGCGAACACAAGTATGTGCCAACGATGAGTGCCTGAGACAAAATTATTTTATTTTTCCTTATTTTCCTTTCAAGACCAAACCCCAGCCAGTTTTCTTCTTTACCGATGGCCAAATTTTGACTATATTCATTAATTTCAGCGCACTCTACCGGCAAGAAATCGCCCGAGCTGCCCAGCTTCACGATCGAGCTGAGCGACGTGGGCGTGTCGGTGGGCGACACGAGCACCTTGCGCTGCGCCGTGCGCGGCTACCCCGAACCGAAGGTCAAGTGGTTGTTCGTGGACGAGAAGGGACATTCGTCATCGATTTCGACGGAGAAATGGCTGGAATGTCGACGTGGCGAAGTGTGCGAACTGCGCGGCGATGTGGTCGCTCAGGACATGCAAGGACATTATCAGTGTGTCGCCATGAATGAACACGGCCAGGCCGTCACCGCCTGCTATCTGCTCGTCGGAGGTGAGCGTTTACTACTCTGAGAGAAATTAATTTAGTCCAAATCATAGCGGTATCACTGCAATTGAATAATAAGACAGTTAATATTTTCTGCATATTTCAGCGCTGACAGATCAACCAGCGTGTCCGCCCTCGTTCGTCCGCTGTCTTCGTGACATTTGGACGCCGCTGAACGAAACGGTTCAGCTCGAGTGCGAAGTGGCCGGCAATCCGCGGCCCACGCTCACTTGGTTCAAGGGCAACGAGCAGTTGACGGAGGGAAAGAACACTGAGGTTTGTTTCACTCTTGTGCATCAACAATGTTTTTCCATGCCATATTTTGTTCCGTCGGCTTTGTATGTTGCTTAAAACTATCAGTAGGGGCAGTAATTAGAAATGGGATTTTTATGAAAATCGTTGGTCATTTTTTCATCAGGTGAAAATGTTCGAAAATTTTCATTCCCCCAAATTGGCAGACAGAAATACCGTATATTGAGAATTAGTAACCTCTGGGTCACTATTTCTGCGTGGGTCCCTAATTTTTAAAATACGGTAATAGATACCTACGGCACTTGGGCTGTACCGTACACTCTCTGAGTTCAGGTGGCCTTCGCAACTGAGTCGGTGTGTTCGCTGACGATTCGCAATGTACACTTGGCCGACTTGGGCACGTACATGGTGGAAGCGGCGAACACGCACGGACGAGTACGAACGGCGGGTGCCGTCAACGTGGGCAAACCCAGACACGGCAGACCGCCCGTCTTCCTGCAAGGACTCGAGGACAAAACCATCGCCGTCGCCGCGTCCGTTGTACCGTCCGTCGTTACCAAGCATGAACATATCGCCAGCACGTCAAAGGAAGCCGCCGAAATGGTACATACTTAATTAAATTGTCAAAATATTTTTTATTTAGAGATTCAATATTTTTCTTCACATTAGAACGCCCCATCATAACAAAAACACATTTTAGGCGGAAAGAATGTCCCAATCGACGGAATCGAAGGAGCGCCCGAGACGAGGACACCACGAAAAGCCGGAGCACGCCAAGAAGGGCGCGGCGCCAGCTTTCGTGTTCGGACTCGAAGACATGGAGCTTCACGTGGGCGAACGGGCCGCCGTCGCCGGCAAGCTGGCAAGACGTATGCACCTACTCCGAAATAATAATCAGTATCTCATGCCGGTCGCTTTCAGGCAAGAAGCACGGACACGGTCAGGCTCACCAGGAGAAAGTAGCGCCGAGCCAGTCAACCGAAGCGATCGGTCTGGCGCAGGCGGTGAGGGCGGCGCACGAGGAAGGCCGGATGGAGCCGCCCGCGTTCGTCGAAGAAAAATCGAAAAGTCGGTCGCTTGGCTTTTGCTGCTTTTCCGCAGTTTTCTTTGCTATCACTGACGGCAGCGCGCGTGAATGAACGACGTGCCAGACTGATGTGCGCCTGTTACACTGTGTGGTGTCTACTTGTTTTCGAGTTGCCGAGGTGCAAACGGCTGTCATAGAGGCCAAATTTCTTGTATGTTTATCGACAACAGCAAATTGGGCTACCCAATAATACTCACAAGTCCGTTTGCTACGTTTATTAAAACCTTATTTGTTTAATTCCCACGAGAATCGACACCACATTAAGCTTATAGATTCTGCTTTTACATTGAATGAACGAATGAAACATCTTTTTATGAGTATTTGTAGCTTTTAAACAATTTTAAATGGATGATTGTGTGTGAAATTAAAATGAGATCATTTCAGCACTCGACGAGATCCGAACTGCAATCGCGTCGCGCAACGCCCACAAATGCTTGCCGAAATTCCTGGTGAAGCCCAAGTCGCACAAGGCGCTGGAAGAGTACAAGTCGTTGCGACTGAAGACGGCGCTGTCCGCCAACCCGCCGGCCAATGTGCAGTGGGACAAGAACGGCGTCATTCTAGAGACCGGAAACAAGTACTCCATCTACAACGATGGCGACTTTTACTACCTCGAGGTCCGTAGCGTGTGTTTGGCGCTTGAGATTGCGCGCATTGTGTTGATCACTTTTTAAACGTTTTTATTTCGAATCGTCATATTTTTGTTCGTTGAGTTCGAAAAAATAACGTTTCATTTGTTCTCTGTATGTGTCCATATGATTTTTGATGTTCATTTTTTTACTGCTTCATTTATGACATCATTTCAGCAATACTTCGTGTGCTTCACACCGTATCTGCCAGTGAACATATCTGGTTGTTGCGTCCGTGTCGTTGCGGTATTAATTTTTTATTTGCTATCTTTCTTTCCTTTCCCGGTTCTCGAATGTCGTTTTTTATTTCGTTCTTTTCATTTCTGTCTTCGATGTTGCATCATTTACTAATTTTTCACTGAACTTTTTTATTGATGCAATATCAATGATTACGGTAGCCGTTATTCAGGTGCACCATGTCAGCGACTGCGACACAGGATTTTACAATTGTACGGCGATGAACGCCGAAGGAATGGCGGTGGCCACGTCGGAAGTGGACGTCATCCGCACCGAGCCTACCTCCCTGCCGCAGCTGCGACGTCGCTCACGCAAGGAGCCACGCGCCCCACACTTCATCGAAGTTCTGCCCGGCAAACTCGAAGTGAGCAGTGGAGAATTTTTTCACAAAATCGAAAAAGCATTTCGTTTTCGGGCTTTCATTAATTAGTGCAATTACCGTATTTTAAGAAATAGTTGTACTGTACTACACTACTATTATTTCAACCTCTACATAAGCAAAAATTTTGCTTCGCAGAGCAAGAAAGTTGCAAGTTTTGCAGAGAATTTTTACCAATTTCACCATAAGTCGGTATATTTTCAAGCTTTCTAAGCCAAAGTAAGGTTGGAGTTAAGTCTGCAGAACGTATTTTAGTACTAGCTGTACTTATTTAATCTCAAATTTGCACCCCCACCATACATTACATGTGTGAAAAATAGTAGTACATGCATTACTATTTCTGCGTGTACTACTATTTCTTAAAATACGGTAAATTGCACACGCAAAGCATTTTTGAGAGCGATTGATTGAGTGATGACCAACTGCGATGAATCGAACTAAACTAAACTGATTTAAGGCGCTGGTTGGCGAGGCTTTGACAGTCGAGTGCAGCGTAAGCGCCTACCCGGCGCCTGCGATCACATGGCTGATGGACAAGAGCATCCTCATGCCGCAGCCCGGCCTGACCATGCTCTACGACGGCGAGTGCGCCACGCTCAAGTTTGCCAAACTGACCCTGGGCGACGGCGCGCGCTACACGTGTCTGGCGAAGAATCCCAGCGGTGAAGCCAAGACTACACTCAGGTTGGATGTCAAGGAGTCAAAGTCGGAGAGCAGCGGCGAGGCGCCCAAGTTCCGAAGAAGGACGTTGAAAGAACAGACCGTCAAAGACGGAGACACCGTCACTTTTGTCGCCGAGCTGGTCAAAGGTTCGCTATCACACAGTTTACAGTAATCATCGTCTGCAAGATTTGTTGAATGTTTTGCACATGCTGTAAAAAACTTGCGTATTTTATGAAGCTAGTTTGATACGGTTCCGTTTGTGGTCAGAATTGTGACAACGAAACATAAAACAGCAATATATGTTGCGGAAGACTGTTTATAAAGTATTGAAGCAAATTTTTACAGGCACCGACCCAGTGGAAGTGCAATGGATGCACGAAGATGTGGAGGTGCAGGACAGCGCCGGCTTCAAGTACAAGCGCGCGGGCATGAAGTACTCGCTCGTCATCGCCGACGCCTTCCCCGAGGACGCCGGCCCTTACACCTGCGTGGCGACCAACCAGTTCGGCAAAGCCGAATGCGTCGCCTTCCTCATGGTTCATGGTACGTTTAACAATCTTTTTCATTCATGTACACTATTATACGCATGTGAATATTTCTCCCCAATATTCACTTGCAAGTGAATTGCAAATGTATTAATTTTGATTTATGATTGGTTTTTTTGCAGAAAAAATGCTGAAGACCGAGCCCCCGGTGGTTCAGGAAGCACCAAAGATGGTTAATGTGCAACCAGGTCAGACGGCCGAGATTACGGTAACCGTCACCGGCCACCCGGAACCGGTCATTGAATGGTACAAAAATAAGGAGATGCTGATTCCTGGCGACAAATACTTGGTCTCATTCATTTTGCCATGGAGGAGATGAAAATATTTCTGCTTATTATAGACGCGCAATGTTGGAACATCGTTCACTTTATCCATTGCAAACGCGTCGCGCGAGGACGGCGGCAAGTACGAATTGACGGCGCAAAACAGTGATGGCACTGTCTCGGCATTTGTCGATGTGAACGTCGTCGAACCGGCCGCCGGGTATGACTTTGATGATTTGCCTTTTTTATGTTCATAAAACTCATCTTTTTGCACCCTAGGCAGTGAAACAGTGTATTTGTTACAAAGTAATTTTTCTTATGAAACATTTGCGAAATAAAATAATTGCTAAAACCAAAATTTAGCCTTCAAATTTGCGTTCCATTCGTGAATTAACGCTGCGGTGTTTTCATGATCCAAATGTTACGCTGCGCTCAAGCGCCCTTGGCCTCGCCGGAGGCGAAATTTATGAGATATTGCATACTTCTACGTTAAAAATTGACTGAAAATTGGTTTTTGATAAGTTTTGGGAACTTTCTTGCTGTATGAGACTGCTTTGGGCCAAGGGAGGCACTCTTCCGACGGCCGGGGGCCGGGGACCTGGCAAATTTGTGCCATTTGTACCTTGGTTAATCGGAGCCTGACAATGATGCAATGGTAATGATTTCGATGGTTTTGATCTCATGAATAGATAGTCAGCAACAGCAAACCTGATAATGATGACACCCCGATTTCAGGTCGAATTCGAATATACCGCGCATCACGAAGACGCCGGTGTCTGTGCAGATTCGCGCGGGCCAGCGGGCTGTGCTCACATGCGCGTTTGAAGGCGTCCCCACGCCTACTGCAGTGTGGTTCCACGGCGCCGAGCGCCTCACCGAAGACATGGACCAGGTGGACATCCGGTCGACCGAGACGACGTCCGAACTGACCATCCACCAGCTGACCGCCGAGTCGGCCGGCGAGTACCTGGTCACCGTGCGCAACGCGTACGGCGAAGACTTGGCCAAGGCCATGGTCATGATTGAAGGTTAGTGCCAACAATTGATTCTTGTTCGTCATAGTGAGGCATGCGAGTATTTCTTTGTTTTTTTGTTTTATAAATTCCAGTTTAGACGTCATTCATGAACAACACTGGTTTCTTTGTTATTCTAAATCTCAAATTCCAAAGGTCAAACATTCTGTGAATGATTTCCGTCCGTTAAGTTTACGTGATGTCTGATTTTTTATGTTGCTTTTGTGTTTCCGTACAAGGAATTATTTTCAGCGCTTGTTCGGCTCATTTTCGAAACCGCAGTTTTGTGCCGTTTCACTTCAATGTTGCGTCCGTTGTCTTACGGTACTTGTTCGTTTTGTTTTGTCCGCATTCCATCATTGTAGTTTTTGTGCATGCCTTGTTTTTAATTTTTTGACCAATCACGGATCACCATAACTTATCTGAATGATTGTTGGGATCACAGATACGGTACATGTCCAATTTTACATGTCCCCAACTCAGCAAATGCAACACTCGCGTAAGAAAGAAATATCCCTTGCTATTGCTTTCTTTTTTTCTGCTGGTGATTCGTGAATGGTCAGTAAAACTGAATGTATGTGTAGGGTGGGGCATAAGTTCTGTCTCATCTTTTAGAGCTTGGTAAAAGTAAATCACTTTAAACTTCGAGCATAGGTTAATAACAACTATCTAATACTCGTCACCAAAAAGCACTGACTTTCCTTAAGTATTACGGATATTCAAACTAGCTATCGATCACTACATGAATCGCAGTCTTTGTTAAATGATGATCGAAAGATTCAGGAAGTGAGATAGGACTTATATCTAAGCCTAAGCCTAATCTTTTCCTTTGCAGGATCAGCACCAGCATCACCGCCTCAAAGACGAGTGGCTCGACGTTGATTGAGTCATGTTCTCCTTCGCGAGCTGTCACATAAGCGACTTGTACGCTATCACCCTCATGTGTACATGAGTGTCTTTGGGGACTACGGTTCTACTTGCTCACCGCAGTCGGGGGGAGCGCTGTGAGACCTGCTGCGACGGGCCTAACCAATGCGCTAGTACCGCTTCGTTCGACAGCTGCACAAATTGGTCCGGCGCCCCCGTGTTTCCAGATGTTTCGGTCTGTCTACTTACTTTAGTTTTGTATCATTCAGATGCTATTGTACTATTATCTTCGTCTACTGCTGCTATTCTTGCTGTGCAAATCAAAGTAGACGGTGTGCACAATGTAGCTACTGTATGTTGGCTTGCCGACGTTGGCGTTTGTTGTGTGTCTGCGTGCTCACATAGCTGAATTAGCGGCTAGGCCAGTGCACAAAGCGGAAAGGTGACCACCACGCTTCTTTTTTGGTTTCTCCCGTACGCGACGGCCTTCATTTGTGACGATTTCGTTTCATGTGTGTGAAATCTCTGCTTAGGACACATTTGATGCACGACCCTCGCATAATTTGTGCCTTATGCTGCTGATTGACCTTCGGTTGCAATATTATTTTATACAGTCCTCAGCGCGCTGCCTTTGTCATCACCGTTGATCGCAAATTTTATCTGTCCTTATTGTATTTGGTGAGTGCCTTTCTGATGCATTTTGTCAATTCAATTAGGCGGCGCATTATTGAGCAAGTCCAGGCCGTTTGCTTTCGGGATCTGATTACCATACTTGTGGTCACTATTCAATTTTACTTTTTTGGTTCACCGTGTGCAATTCAATTCATTTATTCGGTGTTTCTGGATGAACCGCGAAAATAAACGAAACGTGATTTGAAATACGTGATCGGGTGGCTGACGCAATGCGGTTCAGAGATGCAATCAACTCTTTTTGTTCAGCGCATGACAAGATTTTTTTTTTGAGCAGAACTCAAAAAAGTCACCCAACCAGAAGGATTTCTCACGATCATTCGTAATTCGGCATTTGTCCGGTGATCAGCGATCACTCGATCAATGATTTCCATAATTTCCATGGTACAATCAACTGCACACATTCGACTGTTAACTATAGATGCGTCGGTCCAGCAATTTCGAATCGCTACCGGTACTCAATCTAATCCAAATTTTCATTAATCGGTTCGGTACCGGTACAGTACACCCTTTGGACCGTCGTTACTCGGTCTGGTACCGGTCCAAGAAAATTTCAAATTTTTTCCGGTGTAAAATGCAAAAATCCAGAATTTCAACGTGACAATACAAATATCAATATCTTCATATATTGAAGATAAGGAAAAATTTTCCGAAAACTTTGAATTCTATATGACGGGAATTCGAATTTTAGTGCTAATTTATTGAATTTTTTCGCTGAAATGCTTATGTTGGACCGGTACCGATTTCTAGTCAGTCCATGCAATCGGTACCGGTCCAACAATCGGTCCACGAAAATTGGTCGGTACCTGTGCACCAATAGCAAAATTAATCGGTGCACTGACCCCATCTATACTATAAACTTCCGTTACATATTTGCTGTTATACTCAGAGCATTCCAAAGGCAATACAGAAAAGAGAGTTCAATCAAATCTTAATCTTCACTGACCTGTGAAGCAACTTTTGTTAATTAATTATATTTCAGTACAAAAAATCAACTATCGCTTTCGTGATATAGACGGCGACGTTTGTTCGATGAGATGCTCAGAAAACACGCAATAAAATCTCTACACCACGCTACATTTTAGTTTGATTAACATGATTCAATGAGCATTGCCGTTTTTGTTTAAGTTTTGATATGGTCGCGAGCTGCGAGTCTTTGGAGAAGAACACTGATTGTACATTCTTTCTTGCAGATCGCAACCTATTCGTTATGTATACGTCGGAATAATCTCAAAGAGTTGAAGAAACATTTTCTGTGTAGCTCAGGCGAACTTCCTCTCGGCTGAAAAATCACTTGTCAATGAGTTACCTGTGAACAACGTTGTCATCAGAAAAATTGGTCGCATAATATGTCATTATTTCTGACGACCGCAGCGATTTGAAGACATGAAGGAAGAAAAAACTCGAACAACAATAAGCAAAAGCTGCGAAGAGCCATTTCGAGTACAAAGTGTCGTTTTAAATTCACTTATTAATGGTGAAACGAACTCATTCGCTCGAACCACAGTCGAACCGTCGTTGTACATGAGCGGGAACGCAAAAACCAAATACAATGTTTACTCAGTTTTTCCTCATAAACTTCACTCTCTACGCGGCCGAGAACTTTTTCTTTAGTTTTCGAGAAACTTCACACTGTTTCTTGGTGGTGTCCGAACGGGGCAATTAGATAAAAACAGTGTCGATTGTCCGCGCAGACACGATCAGACATGATCCGGCAAGTTGGCCGTGGACGCGCTTGATTGCCGCCGAGTGCACAAAGTGCAACGGCGGAACCGTCGAGGGCTGGGGGAATTTGGCGAAAACTGTCGTGAATCGACAAGTGCCCCGCGGCGGCAGATGTCGCAGACGCAACGATGCGCATCAATGCCTACGGATCGCGTGCACAGAGTTAGGATGTCTCGCGATGGGCCGAGCACCGATCGAATCCGTATCGCACAATTAACGCGCGAAAGCGCCCGCAACGCTCCGCGACCACCAATGCACGACGTCTTCCGCGATTGGTCGGATGTCGCGACAAAGACGTCGGCTGGTTCCGATGCGCAACTGTTTATCGCCGATTCACCGCGCACGACCGCCTTATAGGTCAGCGATGCGCGCGCCTTCAGGAATCACTGCCCGCCGGCTATTTGGAAACGCAGAACCGGACGGCGCATGAGCGCAGCTTTGTGTTCAAACGTCTTTTATCGGACGGATTCGCCACCAAAGTCAGTAGCTCCGGCAGACAGCGGCCAGAGCGCAGCAGTCCAAACCAAGCGCAAGGACCAGTACCAGGTCCGTGTTCAAGTGTCTCGCTCCGCTACGAGTCTAAGACTTGCTCTGTTTCAGAATGCTCTTAGCGTGCGCCATCGTCGCACTGCTCCATGTAGCAGCTGCGCAGTATGGTGGAGCCCCTCCTCCACCAGTAGCGCCCCCCAGTGGAGGAGGATATGGTGGTCCTCCCCCACCTCCTCGACCCCAGCCCAGTTACCCGGCTCCGCCACCACCACCACCATCTCAGCCCAGCTACCCGGCTCCGCCACCACCGTCACAACCTGGCGGCTATGGTGGTCCAGGACCATCTCCAGGTATGAAAACTACTCAACATTATTTCATTAACATTGAAATTATTTTGATCTGAAATTTTTGCATGTATCAGTAAGCATTGTTGTTGTCATTCACCTGAACACCACTGCTCGTTCTAGTTGGTCCAGTAGCACCAGTAGGGCCAGTTGCTCCAGTTGCTCCAGTTGCTCCAGTTGCTCCAGTTGCTCCTGTTGCTCCAGTTGCTCCAGTCGCACCAAAGCCACAGCCAAAGCCAGTGTCGGTTGAGGTCACTGATGCACCTGAAGAAACTGATGCACCAGAAGAAGAAACTGAAGCTCCACGAACTACACACAAGCCAGCTCGAACGACCACTGAGGAAGAAATCGAGGAGACCGAAGCTCCTGCCACCCAAGCTCCTCGACCAGTCGCGCCAGTTCGACCCGTTGCACCAGTTGCACCAGTTGCACCAGTTGCACCAGTTGCCCCAGTTGGACCAGTTGCCCCAGTTGGACCTTCTGGATGCGGCGGATCATCCGGCGGCCAGTACGTTACCGGTGGCGGTAATAATGGCGGCGGCAGCCACGGAGGCGGAGGTGGATGTGGAGGCGGCGGCGGCGGCAGCAGCGGCGGCGGCGGTGGCAGCTACGGAGGCAGCGGTGGATGTGGAGGCGGCGGTGGCGGCGGCGGCGGCGGGGGCGGCGGCGGTGGAGGTTGCGGTCACCGACCTCATCACCACGGTTGCGGTCGCGGTCGTCCACGAGGATGTGGAGGCGGAGGTGGTGGACACAGAAGCAGCGGTGGATGCGGAGGAGGAGGCGGCGGCGGAGGCGGCGGCGGTGGTGGATGTGCACCACCCCCACCACCCCCACCACCAGCTCCATGCGGAGGCGGCGGCGGCGGATGCGGCGGCGGCGGCGGCGGCTACAGCAGCGGAGGTGGAGGAGGCGGCTGCGGTGGCGGCGGCGGTGGAGGCGGAGGCTGTGGACCTCCCCCACCCCCACCACCCCCACCACCAGCTCCATGCGGAGGCGGTGGAGGCGGATGCGGCGGCGGTGGCGGAGGCGGTGGTGGTGGATGCGGCGGTGGAGGCGGAGGCTGCGGACCTCCCCCACCCCCACCACCCCCACCACCAGCTCCATGCGGAGGCGGCGGAGGAGGATGCGGTGGCGGCGGCGGCGGCGGCGGCGGTGGCGGCTACAGCCACGGCGGTGGTGGAGGCGGCTGCGGTGGTGGCTGCACTCGCGGAAACCGGGGTGGTTGCGGTGGTTGCAAGAAAGCTGCGCGAAAGACACGGTCATAAAATATGCAGTCTTTTAACTTAGCGTAAGTACACCCCATTGCTATATCAGCACTGTCTTTCACACTGTTTGTTAATTCGTTCTCCTCATTATTGTCAATTCCAATGATTTGTGATCAGATTTGCATCGGCATCTCTGATTTTCATTTTGCCTAGTGCTTTCACGATTGCATTTTTCCAGCCATTGACTCATGCACGCTGACTGTACATTTTTGAAGTGAATGTCTGTCTGTACGTTGGAATGAGTAAAGGCGAAACGCTTATCACTGAAATAGTACACGCATAACGATTAGCACACAGAATGCCAAATCAGTCATAGGTGGGCGCTGTGCAATGTGCAAAGAAGAAAACTAGACTTATCCCACAGTGCAACAAGAAAAGATTCAACAATAAAAGATCCGAGCTGGTCTTCGTTTGAGTAGCGTCGTCAAGCCAAAGAACGCGTCTAATTCCTTCATTGTGACTTTCAATTATTCATCGCATCACTGCGCGATTCATTGTCAGAGATCAGCGCGATCACGGTGAAACGTCGCACTGGTGTTTTTCAATCGAATATCCGCCATTGTTATTATTATCCTGTTTTTCGGCGAATTGAAGATTCTATTAAATTGCTCGGGGCGACTCAGAGAGCCCATCGGGAAATGTCCCGTGCAAATATATTACAACACAACGGGTTCTTCCAATATCGACGCACCTCTGTGAACAGCAGTAGACATATACATAATAAACACATTTGATATGCATCAGTGTTCGACGACGGAGTTCTGCGATATTTTTATCAACGAATAAAGGACTTGAAAAAGTGATACAAGAAAAAACGGACAAAAGAAGGGAACGGATGATGAAAAAAGGACACAAAAAAGGAACAGATAGAGCAACTTCGCCCCACTTCTGTGACTGCGCCCCTGACATTGACAAGATACTCACGATGAAAGAAGAAATGCACTGTTTAATATTCTGATTCAGTTGTCACATTTGTACCATGTAGATAACTCTACCGCCCAGCGTCTTCAATTAAGAGGCCCGCTGCCAGATCGACTGAAACCTCAGCACTGTTTAGTAAGCGGAGGGCAAAATGGGTAAAATGCAAAAGTCAACCAGACACGATGGGACTCAAACCAACTATTGTAGATTACGCGTCTACCGTGCTATTCATTACACAACGGAACCGGTTAGCTAATGCGTTGTAGGATGGCTAATGAGTTGCAAGATACGCCCCCGTACAACGCATTAGCTAACCGGGTAGTATAATACAGGGTGGACAAACGAAAAGGGAGAGGGTTTGACCTTCTGCAGATCAAATTGCTAGTGCACAAATCGAGTTGCTGGTGATACGCAATAACGCGATTTGGTGGGCCAACCAAAAGGGCGAGTGTTCAAGTAACTGCAAATTTGCAATTACTCGCTAGATTATGCTGAAATTTGTTTCACATATGCCAAAGACACTAACTTAGACGCTGTTAAAATTTCAAATTGAGCGGACGTGGTTGGCTGATTTTATGCAAATTTTATTGGATGCACCATTTTTTATTGAGAGTTATTGAAGGTTCGTGCACTCGCCACGCGTTGGACAAAAATTTGCATAAAATCAGCCAACCGCGTCGCGTAAAATTTGACAGCGTAAAGTGTAAATTTATTGTTAAAAACAATTTTGAGATAGTTTTGCATCTATTTTTTGCATCGTAGTTATAATAAAATTCGAATTTTCGTCAAAATAACGAGAAAAAACGCGGTTACCGACAAAACATCATATAAAGCCAGAAAACCTCTAGCAAACAAACTGAAATTTAAAACACGTTGTTTGAAACACGTTGTTAACATTTGAGTCATATGTATGCAAATTTCAACTTAATCCGATGAAAACTTTTTGATCTGCAGAAGGTCAAACCCTTTCCCTTTTCGTTTGCCCATCCTGTAGTATAGATGCGTTGGTCCAGGCATAGGTGTACTTAGGGGGGGTTACCCCCCCCCCAAACCGGTCCGACGGAGGGCAGTGTCTCCGACCCCCCCCCCTTGAAATTCGGCCGAAGGTCGAAAAAAATACAGCATTTTAGGCTGAAATCAGAAAGGAAGTCGGAAAGTCGGCTCAGTTCCGAGGGAGGGTCGGAGAGTCATCAAAATTTCGAGGGGGGTCGGAGGGTTTCCGACCCCCCCCCAACCTCGGACCCCAAGTACACCTATGGGTCCAGGTCGGAATCGA
>JAQGCX010000508.1:0-16124 GCA_034700205.1 Plectus parietinus | reverse complement strand
ACCGCAGCTCAAACGGATTTGTCGCTGAAAAGTTATTCGGCTTCAAAGTGTTAGCGGGACTTTTGGACCACCCTGTATAGTACCAATTGATACTAACGTCATATTAAGCCAGAAATCAGAAGCACAGCCTTGCGAAGCAGGCGGATCGCAGATCTTTAAAAGTCCCTGAATTGGATTAAGCGGTGCACAGCCACACATCTTGACTATCTGCTTTATGACGCAATCTTCGATACATGTCTCGTATAAATATGGACCTGAAATTTTTTTCATTTCAGCAGATTTCAATCAAGCAAAAGAGCCTCCTATTAATACAGGGTGTAGCAGAGTTATCCTACCACCCCTTTCAACTTTTGACTGGAGCGACCAAATTCTATGAAATTATACCAGCATTTACACAAATACAACAGATACTTTTTTCATTTGTTAGTTGAATCAATCACACAACTTTGAGCGCCTACAGTGCATGTAACTGATAAAATATTCTTCTACGCGGTTACGGTACAAGTAACTGTCACTTAGAACGAAACTTGGTAAAAAAAAGTATCTTTTATACTTGTGTAAATGTTGGCAAAATTTCATCGAATTTGGTCGCTCCAGTCAAATGTCAGAGGGGTGATCGTATACCTCTCTCACATTCTGTACAGTGAAATGTAATAGCTACGTAATCATTATTTAAATGAGTAACATTAATAAATCAGAGTTTTTGCAAACTAACCTGAAAGAATGTCGAGTTTCGCATTGGGATTGCAAGGTACAGATGCGTCAAAAAACCCCAACGGGTTTCCTCTCGCCAGAATATCATAAAGAATATGGCGGCCATTCCCGAAAAAGGTCGTTCGTTCTTCCATTGCTGTGACGGCGAGCCAACTGTGCGTCCCCGGTCCCAACGCGATCGGCGTTGAAACGGTACTGTATTCGGGTTCGTATCCTAATGCCAATCGAAATCCGGCGTCTTGATTGGTCTGCACGTTGAGTTGAGCGTAATTTTCAAGGTCGGGGTCCAAGTGTATTGTCATTCCGTTGACCGTTCCTTAAACCAACAATGTTAGCGGTTATGTGCGAAAAAGCGCGGCTTGCCATACCTTGTGACCTACTGTAAAAGTGCGTTAAAGGGCCCTAAAGTGAAAAAATTTGCGTCGCTTGGATTAAGTTAACTATGCTGATTTGATAAATGGAAAATTTTCGAATAAGTGACCAAACTGTATATTATCATCTCTCCTACAGGCGCCGAATGCTCAATTCGTGAGAAAAATCGCTCCTCACTTGATTTGTACAGCGGAACAACTTTTGGCCGCCTGCCAACTCAGCATAATGGCGCAAAATCAGCGCTTCACAGAGGAAAATCACTCGCTCGCTTGAGCTGTATAGCGTCACTTCGGTTGGCCGCCTGCCAAGGTTACGTTACGGGAGGGGGGAGGGGAGGGTAGACCGATGGTTACGCGCAGGTTACGCGAGGGGGGGGGGGGGCTAAAAAAGGCCCAAAAATAGGGTTACGTAATTTGTGGACAGCCCCAAAGTCGAAATGTGCGTCAAGTCCCTTTCAAACACACGTAAATGCACTGCAATCATACAGTAATTACTGCATCAACTGAAACCGTTCTCTTTCTCCCATAGATCAGCATGTTTGCACAGTTCCAAGTCGCTCTCGGACAAGATATTTTCCACCCAATTCTCCGCGACAACGGTGTCTGTAGACGGCGGCGGGGTAACAGGAGCCGTCTTGACATATGCGGGCAGGGGAAAATCGTTCGAGCGGAAGCCGCGACAGTCCGGGTCGTGGCATTTCTGGTAGGCGATGCGCCTCTCCAAGTCCACAACCCAGTAGACGTGGTTTCCTCGGTGCTCGCGAGAAATGTTAAAACAATAACGACATCCGCCGATCTGAAAGAAGTGAACTACGTCAGAATCTGGCACATATTGTGAGCAAAAATAGTCAAAGCAATGAGCATTATATCATCAACTTTGCATTATTATACACAGACTCGAGCGGCATTCAATTCGTAACGTTCCAGAAACTGCGGAAGAGGGATGTTGATGAGCCCTAGGTGGGTATTTGGGGAGGGGTTACCGGACAGGGCGAGGGGGGGGGATAGGGATAATCCCAGGGCTACAGATTACCCCGGATGCCAAAAGTTTTAGGGCGATGGTGTTCGCCACCTATTGTAGTGGTGAAAACATTTGAACAAACATAAGATAGAATGGGGTTCTGGAGGCCACTGGGGGTGATATCACCCCTAGGCTGAAAAGCTTTGTACTCGGCAGTTCTGCGCAACTTTGCAAATTGCGGTTTTTTCATTCGAAAGAGAATATAAAACTGGATTAATGGATAAAATTTCGGCTCATTTGGTGTAGAAATCTCAGAGAATGCACACTATTGATTTGAAACGAAAACCTGTCTCAAGGCAACTTGGTTAACGGGAACTTGGCCGTTCTCAGCGATTTCTGCACGAAATGAGCCGAAATTTTAGCCTATAGTCCAGTTTTTAATTCTCTTTCGAATGAAAAAACCGCAATTTGCTACGTTCTGGAGAACTGATGCTAAAGGGGGGGGTGGAGTTTTGGGACACCCTGTACAATAAAAATTAGCGATATCCAACCTCGTAGATTAGTCGTTCCGCAGATGCTTCGCCGAACAGTCGCCATCCACGAATAAACGCGCCCGAACGGAATTTCTTGACAATGTCGACAATATGTTCATCGACTGAGGGGTACGGCGACTTATTGTATCCCGATTGGGTCGGTTCCGAGCGCACAGAATAAATGTCGGTAGAGGAAGATGCCGTTGAGGCAATGGCACATCCAGATACAGAGGAAGATCCTATCTCGGCGTCCAAAGCTTCGCTTAATGCCGAAGACTTCAGCAATCGTCCCGGCGCAAAAGAAACAATCAATGAATCGTCGAAAATTCGTCTGTTCGATGGGACATTTTCGCCTGAATTGAACAGGGGTTGAAAATGTATGAAAATATCCGCAATAGAACCCATATTACCACAACCCGTACCGGGTGTGTTTCACACACAGATCATAATAGAGAGATGTTAGTACCAACCGATGGATATGAAGAAGGCTCTTTGCCCTCATAAATCAATGAATAAATTAACACCAAGAAATATTGGCGATGCAGTGATGTATTTGAAATTTGGCTCTGACATGATTTCACCGGATTGTTTCAGTTTTTTGAGACTTTTGGACTCTTCCAGTTCGAGATGCAAAAAATATATTGGACCCTCCTCCCAATTCTAGCGTCTTCATGTTTTCGGTTTTCGCCAAGAAATCACAACTCCAAATTATCCCAAATAAACTAGCGCCTGAGTAGAAGTCGTAATTCGTACCCTTTTCCAGTCGATCATCGTAGAATGGACATCCCTTGGCGAGCACGAGAGGATTACACTGGGTGGCCTTGGTGGAAAGGAAGAGGCGGAAGTTGCGATTGCGCGAGTAGACGGCCCGATCGCAAAGCGGCACCGTCTTGCTCTCTCGGGTCAGCACCAGCGCTTTCTCCTCGCTTTTCAAGTACTCGCACAACGTTTCCACGAATCGTCCCATTATAATATTGTCGGGGAACACGGCATCGCCGGGTAAATGCGCGATTAAATGTCGACTGAACTTGGCATCCGTACTTGCGTCCAAATCCAGAAAGTCCTGAAGAATGTTATACAATAAACAGAAATTAGAAGCGGACATGGGGAACAGAGACAAATAAATTTTCCGGCTTAGAATCATAAAATTTGTCAACACCATACTTATGTTGTACGATTTCATTCCTTGAATGAAACCAATTGCCATTGAGTTTCGCAAAACAATATTATTGAACAAAGACAAAGAAAAATGCAGGCCACCCATATTAATGGAATGACTCAAAAGCCCTAAAAAATGCAAATAAAAAATTTGCACTTTGAATTTCGTCTTGTCATGGTACAAACCACAAACTGATAAAAAAATAAGTAATCTTAACCGAAGCAAATTCTCATTCCTACATTTTTGGACACATCCAGCTCGAAGCATTCGTGCAGCTGTTGACAGACGCATCTGATGAACTCCTCAAGACAGTGGTCGCCATCGAGACCATCATTGGCGTCGCGATAGAATTCCAGGTCAAAGTAAAGCCGACTGGGCCGCCCTTCCATGATGAGCTCATAGAAGTGAGGTCGTCTGCACAGCTCATAGTCGTGCCAGAATCGGTCCGCCGTGCAAACCATGTAACTGCGTTTGCCTGCAATAATATCACAATAATATTTTGATTATAATACTCAATAATACTCAGAGGTGTGTTTGGATCGAAAGCTGGGGGAGGGGGTAACATGACGAAAACCAAAAATTCGAGGGGAGTTAACATACCGTACCCAAAAATTTGCATAAGCTACCTAAAACTTTGCATAAATTGGGTTACGGTATTTAAATTTTTGAGGTAATTTATGCAAATTTTTGGATAATTTATGCAAGTTTTTGGATAATTTATGCAAATTTTTCCAGCCTTCGGCAGGAGAGGGGGTTACCAAAACTCCACCCACTTCGATCTGGATTGGGAGGGGTTAACCCCCAAAAAACATCTGTGATAATATACTATAATATCACAATAATATTAATAATATCACAATAAATACTCAGTAATATCACAATAGCACTATAATTTTCTAATTATGCGGAAACATAAAGTATAATCGCATTTGGGCTTTATTTGGTGGACTGCAAAGGGTCATGAGTGAACGGTCATGAAAAAAATTCTGTTAAATGTATTTTGCTCCCTCGCCCCCCACCGCCCAATCTGTTCCAAACTCCCAGGAGCCCAAAAAGTTCTGGAAAATTCGAAATGGCCCAGTCACTATCGGGAATTCAAGTCAGTCTGGATCCACCTGAAGTTAGTCAAGCATAAAAATATACTATCGTCATAATTGTAATATTGCTCCTTTAAATATGAATATTTTAATTCATCCCTTGGTCTCCCATTAACCTTTTTAACAATTTTAAAAATTGATTCTACTCTTACCGCCAGGGTCGGCATCTGCTTCGAAGCTGAAGATGCGCAGATATCGGTCGTTCTGTTCTTGCATGAAGGTGTAGGCGTCACGCTGACGCGGAAACACATGTAGCACATCGTCGCCGCTGTGCAATCCGCCTCGAAAGGGGTGCAAATCGCGCGCGTTCACGGGCTTCGCTGTGTCCAAAGCCTGCATCCAAGATCAAATTCAGTCAAAACCAGAGGTGTGTTCGGGTCGAAAAGTAGGGGGGGTTAACATGCTGTACCCATAAAAATTGCATTACATTTGCATAAATTTGCATAAAATTACGGTATTTACGCCCAAAAATACCGTAATTTTATGCAAATTTTTTGGGCCGCCTTCGGCTGGCGAGGGGGGGGTTAACAAAAATTTCGCCCTTTTTGCCCACTTCGGTCAGGGTTGGGGGGTTAATCCTCCCCCAACCACCCCCTAAAAACACCTATGGTCAAAGCGAGGCTATTTTTGACCTGAACTCGCCCCACCTCCCCCAATCACTCACGTTTTTATCATAATTCATTGATAATCGAATGCATTAGCAACAAACAGCATTCATTCATTGCTGAGAATCTTGAAAGGAACCTCTCAACCTCTGCATTACGAGCAAGCAGTTAAAACTACACAATTTGAACAGCAAATGGAAACACTCCCAAAGCAAGGAATTGTGCTCAACTGTGCGATTTTGCAGGCATGACGCTGACGACCGAAATTATTGAGGCAAATTTTGACAGCAGAAAGTATTCCCTTGGGCACATCCTTTTCAGCATGCCGAAGGGGTAACAGAGCGAAGCTTAAAAATTACTACGAATGTTAACAAAGTTTCACGCATGGCACAGTTAGATAATTACTAATAAACGGAGTCGACACACTCATGCTATGGTAACTTTATAGTCATCATTTCTATGAGAGTTAACCGGAATTTAATGTCGTTCAAACAGAAAGAATGATGTTCATGGGACAATGCAATTTTCGCTGCTAAAATATTTATTGAGTATCATTTATCATAATGATAGAGCGGGAAAAACCATTTCTGTCAATTGCCACACAACGAAATTGGTTGCAAACGTTTTCAGTGTCATTAAAATCCGGTTACTCTCGTAGAAATTACGAGTATAATTGCATTAGTGTACATGGAATGAAAACAAACAAAAATACCTTTTCGACACGCTCCCGCAACGAGGCGTCCACTTTTGTTCGCTTCGGTTGCGACGGGGGGCCATAAAACCAGCTGGCTGACGTCGCTGATGACTCGTCGCGTTGCATAATCGATTCGTGCCCTCAAATATGGCGCGCGTCTCTTGCATTTGGATCTCATTACGCAGTGTGAGTCACCGTCCAGCAACGACCACTCCGGATGACAAACCCTGCGGTAGGCCGCTTGATTGGAAATTCATCGCGGTGCGGACAAAATACCGCAATTTTGCTCTGTACATTCAATGACTGCCACACAAATGGCATCTCATTAGTGAAATTTGAGTCTAAAAATCAATGGACTTGGACAAAAATTGATGGGATATGGAATGACAAGAATGCAGTCGAAAAAGAGTCAAAATAGGAACTACCTGAATTTAGAGAGCAAAACTGACTGGGCGCGATAAGCCATTTGATGCCATTTGTGTATGGCCCCTCGAATTAGCAGAGCAATGCAAACAATCGTTCAAATATGGAGCTCAAAGCGTTTATTCGAAGCAATATGAACAGCAGCACGCTATAGAAAAGCAAAGCAAACAGCTGTAATTATTAACATGAAGCAATAGCCAACTGCAAATCACCTCAGGACTATCCAGGATTATGTGAAAATGACATTTAGCAAATCGATATTATTTAGCAATATTCATTTCAGCATACGGCTAGCAGAAAAATAAAACAGCAAAATGATAGTTTAGACCGCGGGGTACAACGTTTCGAACTAATGTGACATATTATTCACTTGATTACATGAGATTGAGAAAAGAAATATCACGAAAGGAAAAGCGAAACAATGTGAAAACAATCTGCATTTGAACTGAATCAGGGTAAGATTCCTCAACACGTACAGCTATGAGCAAACGACTGCAAACCGAAAATGATTCGAGGAATTGAATTATGCTATTAATATAATGATTATATTATGGGCAATCTTTAAATAAATTGAATACAATACTCAACCACCATGATAGGATAATACAGCTAGCGCAGCAATGTACTGTATAGGAAAAGCGGAACATATAATAAATTACAAAAAGGGCAACTAGTATCGTTGAAACCAATATAAAACATATCGAACAACGGCTGCAAGCAAGAAGAGAAAAAAGTGACAACTAAATAATGTAAGCTCGCAGCACTTGAGCTACACAGTACGCACTACTGCAATTACTAGCAGAATAAACCACACCCTCATCATCACCTGAAATAATATCCAATCCCAAGCGACAGTGTAATTTCTTAAAATAGTGAGGCGTCATGGAACACAACTCAGATTGATGTATTATTATCAACAACCAGAAAATCCCACTCACACATTCTGTTTCAACACGTGTGGCTCCTCTTTAAAACACAAAAAGTGGTACACTGGCAAAACATTACAGTGCTATAATAATAACAACTGTCAAGGAATTAAGGGCATGGTGGTTTAGTTTTAGAGCTAGACGCAAGCTGAATGGTCAAGATTGCATATTATTACGCAAGAGCTAGCGCATATATCAGGATGGGAAACATTGTAGGGGCAAGAAAAAACCAAAAAGTCACCTCTTGCTTTCTTTCTTGACGAATGCAAAAACCCCCATTGATCTAAACTGCTTCAAGCAGACTGATCAAACTCAGCTTTAAATGTGATAGGAATAATAACCTCGAATAGCAGGACACCAAAAAGTACCAATTCGCGTGCAGTTTGGGTCGCAGAAGGCAGGCAGAAAGTCAAGACTTGAAGTGTGAATAAAGTAAGCAGTTGAATTCATTGGGTTCAGCGACCATTGTTGTAAGCCTGGCGCAGTTTTGGTCGACGGCCGTTTGAGTTGATCAGCTTCTCTGTCATTTCTTTCTGAAATTAAAGAAACGATACTATATAATCAGGAACTAGAAAATATGTTATTCTGTTAACAAGAAAACAATAAAGAAAATCGTATTAATTTATAACTATGAGAATCAAATATGAAGCTTGAAATGTTGTCAGAGTGGACTATTATTGCACTACACGAAAAAGTAAAAGATAAATAATATCTCTATCGGGAGGACAAAAATTTCAGACACTTTTATCAAATAATCGAATTCGGCTCCTCTGTGAGTCAACCAACCATGCACTCATTTTTCCTGGTTATTAACCAATTGGAAACAGAAACAACGATCACATCCATCCAAACTGAAAATCTACTCACCAAGGGATCGAGCTCTTTCTGATTGACCAAATTGTACTCAGTCACGAAGAAGTAGAAGTGTTTGTAGCAAGTGTTCGCATGTGGCTCCTAAAATGAGAATATTGATCAATTGTCAAATTGTCGTCAAGATAACGTTATCCTCATATGTACACCAAGCAATTACGATCTTGTCAGCAACACTTCGCGTCAAATAATTTAGAACACGGCTGTGTTTCGGATCAGAAGTTGGGGAGAAGTGAACCAGACAAGTACATGGTCGGATGGATTGGGGGATGAAATATAAAAAATTTTGGCATGGGGGTGATCCCCCGACGGCCCCTAAACCCATTTTATCCAGTGCATGCACATAATATTTTCACTACTATGTCGCGAACACGTTTCATCCCCCAATCTTGTGGCATCCCCGGTTCCTGGGGATATTTTCTATCTCCACCCATGTCTGGGGAAATATTTTTGCTTCATGTTCGATGAAGAAATCGCGCGCGTGGAAAACAATGAAAACAAATACAATAGGAAAAATTGTTACAGTTTCACAAACAAAATCTGCTTGCATTTTGAATGATACATTCTTCACAACTGTAAACAATACCTTCATCTATGATGAAGGGGGGTGCCCGACGTTATGTTTTCAGCTTCTCCAGCACTGCGTTTCTGCATTAGCTGCGTAGTTTTTCGCTCATCGTTATCAAAACAGATGGCTGCGTCTTACGTTACGGCGCACACTTTCGACACTTGTGTCGCACTTGCAGACACTTTCGCACATTTCAGCGTTCAAGCGTAACTGCGTGACGGGACGGACGGACCGGGTGAGTATTGCCCGCACGAAGCGCGGGCAATGAGTACACAAAGATAAAAATAATAGGTAAAATGTGCTCTCACCGCTCCGAGTTGTACAAGACGGTCGAAATGGTGAATGTAGACATGAACGAAAACCCGAAAAAGCCGCGTCAGAATCTTCTTGCACATTTGTTGAAAGTCGCGAGGAAAAGGCACCGCTGAAAAAAAAAGTTATGTTCTGTACAACGCAATGTGAATTTTCGGAATCATTTAATAACTCACACATATCAGAGGGGAAAATGCGTTCATCATTGATGCGTACTTCTATCCAGTCCATTAGCAAGGCCACATAGTCCGGTGCTGGCAGTTTTGTCGGTTTTTTGAAACGGTCACCGTCTTGCCACAAGTATTCGTATCTGAAATGGCAAAGAATTGAAAATGACACACAAAATATTCATTATTTGCGCCGCAAAACTGCTCTCAATAGTTTTCGTCACATACAGTCAACTCTTTTTAAAGTGGCCTCCAAAGAGCGGTCAAAATAACCATTATAAAAAGCAGTTAGTAATAAGGCCACTAAAAAACTGGATGGCTGTACTTCTCTGTTCCCAATATTATAGCGTCATGGAGCAAACCAGCAATGGCAGTGTAAATAAATTGAGTTGGGGATCAAACAAATACTGCTTTCGATAGGGCAGCGATATCCGCCCGGATCCAGACTCCAGATCACAAAAAATCGATCCCTCGCTGGAGGGGGCTTCTATTGGAGACAGGCTTGTATTAGAATAAATACGCTATGTTAAATAAACGATTGTATTCTGTTTCGTTGTCTGCAGCATTTGCTAAATTGCATGAAAGCTTTAAAACATTAATCAATACATTTTCGCTCATATGTCAGTATCAAACGACTTACTTTGCTCCACCAGACATGGTTGGGCACGATTGAGGCGTGCAAGATTCGGCTATCGTCCCGTACATCAAGTTGATTCGGTTGAAGAAATCCACAGCTGCAAAATAGAAAATGATATGTATCACCGAAATATTTATGGCGTAGCAGTGGAACGAAAAGTTCAGTTTACTAAGAGTTCAAAGTCTCACTAAGTTATATGATTCATAAACTTTCCTTATTGCTATCTGCTTGAAACAAAAACCTTCATGTTTGTAATATCGGCAGGCTGATTCAACAACTAAGAAACATAACACAGAAAGATAACTTACTATGCACAGCAAGCCAATCGTCAAAGTTTTCATTTGGAGGCATTCGTACAGCATTCTTCAAATCTAGTCCCGAGTGCAAACTGGCCTCTGCTTGCTTGTGTAAACTGTAGCGTAATGTGCCTTGTGGAAATTTCTTTTTCGGTCGAAATGTCTGCAAAAAGACAGAAATGGCGTTTGTATTTTGTTCAGACATGGGAGGATGGCAGATATGCGGGCCCTTTGAGGTCAGGGAGATATCCTAGCAATCTGGTACTTCTTTTTTTCTTATTCAATTTTAGTCATCCCTTCAGCCTTTTAGTACTTACTTTTAGTACCGAAGTACTTAAGGTTGTTTGAAATTTTATGCGTATTCCCAACTAGATCATTTTTTAATCAAAATTCTCATGCTCACTAGTCCAGACATGGAGATGATCGGAGGGTGGGGGATAGAGTACCAAAAATTTGTGGCCCCCGGAGGCCTTCAGCACCCCATTCTATCCCGTGCTTGTCCAAAGTTTTTTTCCCCACTACATGGCGAACATGTTTTACCTCCCCCAACCTTTTCGCATCTCAGGAATCTGGAGTCTGGATCCGGGCGGATATCGCTGCCCTATCTAAAGCAGTATTTGCTTGATCCCCAACAGTTGCACTCAATTTATTTACACTGCCATTGCTGGTTTGCTTCGTGTGGTCTCAATCAATAAATTGTGCCACAAATTCCCTGTGGCTCTAATTACACTATTGACAAAGCAGTAGTTACAGTTACTAAAGACCAAGGAACAATGCAATAACAATAACTACTTGCGCAAAATGACAACTGCTAACATAGTCTATGCTGAATAAAAATTTCCTCGCATAACGAACAAAATAGAACATTAAACTGAATGAAATAAAGGTAAATATCTTACTTTGTGTTTGTTGACGTGGAGAAACTCGAAGAAGGATGAAGCCATATTGTTCGACGATTCAGCCAGCGCGCTTGACGATTCCAAACAAAATCGTGAACAAACGATTTACGATTTTGAAGAGCAGATTTGTGCCAAATCACACATAAACAACCGCACGCGCGAACGTGCAACCGGCCGGAGAGGCAAATGACGCAAACGAATGCTCACGCGTACACTGAGTATCAATTATTTACCGATTTTGGGCAAGGAACTACACTTGAACGGCATTACGATATCGCGGTGGGACTTACTTCCGCTCGGTCCAACAATCGATTTCAATTGTCTTGCTTGCAAAGTAGCTCAACTGCTCTCAGCGAAGGAGAGTGAATGGGGGAGGGTGAGCTGAAAATTTTTGGAATGCAGAATTTCTGCATTGATTTCGACTGATCTCGGATCAATCCAAGAAGATACGGTTTTTCACAATTCAACAACTGATCTAAGTTGTCAACATTGCACAAAAGGGCGTACGTAAGAAGGGGGGAGCCAGACGACGGGATGGGTGGGGATATCTACCAGCATATCTGTAACCAGGAGATCTAGATGCATACTACCCCCTGGTCGGACCCTATATGTGGCTAGCTACACGCATCCCCCCTTCTGGACCGGACAAGCACTGGATAGAATGGCCCTTGGCCGTGAAGCGGCCACTAACAGGTAAGGGTCCCTCCCCCCTTATCATTCAGCAGAAGGCGAAAATTTTGCGCTAAAATCCTGACACGAAAGTATCGTAATCCGGCGACCCCCTCCCTCCCTCCCAGTCGCCAGCATGTAGCTGACCTTGGACCAGTATTACAGGTATGTCCACCAGGGATCCAGATCCCCGGATCCCGGAATGTCAAAAAGTCCGGAGGGGGGGAGTATGCAACGTTTCTGTCACGTAAAAAAGATCGCCACCGGATCCCTCCAAACTGAAAATTTTTTACCAAATTACCCCTCCGATCTTGCCCATCTCTGGACAGCATAAAACAACCCGCGGCCCGCCTCAGTTGTTTGCCACCAAAATGAAAAAGAGAAAGGTTCCATTATCATGTCTCGCCCCGTAGCCGTCCCTTCCCCTCCCCCTGCCCCAAACGTAGTACCACAATTTGATATCACCCCGGCAGCCCTCCAAAATCGTATTCTATCCCCCCCTAGGAGGAACATCGACGTCCCTCGGTTGAATGCTCCTGGTGTACGCGTATGTGATTCATAGTGAGACTTTGTCAGCTTTGCGAGTCTGCGACTGTCAATGAGTTAATATCGTTCGTAAAAATAACAAATATTCGCATCGCTGTTTAGTATGATGTTTCAAGCAAAGCAGCACAACAAGACAAAGCATATTTAGAGCAAGAGCGCACAAGCTTACGTAAAATATTGAAATATTGAAATCTCAAATATAGGATATATTAAAGTCAAATAGGAGCGATTTGGTTAGGTGATTAGATGTTGATCAAAAGCTTTATATAAAAAAAATCTAGCACAACCCACCACAAAGCGAAAATTACTTCAGATTCTAAGCTTTCTCTTCGCTAGAACCTTGCTTACGACCACTGCCAGCAATTCCTCCATTGATACTTAAACATTAGCACCAGCGAAATTTCCGTGGTTTCCTCCGCGCCCCATGCGTCCGCCTTCAAAGCCTCCAATGCCTCCGTTATTTCCACGATCAATTTCGCTTCCAAATCCACCAGCATGACCACGGCCGCGTCTACCTCCAAGTCTACTGAAGTCGCCATTTTCGTTTTCTTTTTCTCCACCAAATACACCATCACTACCACCAAAACCACTGTTGAATGAGCCACTATTTTCACCTTCAAATCCGCCAGTACTTCCCCTGCTGCGTCCACCTTCCATGCCGCTAATTGCTTCATTTCCACGGCCACTTTCACTTCCAAATCCACCAATATTGCTGCTGCCGCGTCCACCTCCAATTCTTCCAGAACCTCCTCGCCTACTTTCGTTTTCTGTGGCACTACCAGTACTACCGTCATTGCGTTCACCACCAAAGCCGGCAAAGCCGCGATTTTCGCTGCCAAATCCACTTCTACTGCTGCTTCCACCACTCATACCACCAAAAACTTCACTTCCATGACCACTTTCACCTCCAGTTTCACCGAAACCTGCATTTCCACCGCGTCCTCCTTGCATTTCACTGATTACTCCACGGCTATTTTTAATTCCAAATCCACCAGCACGTCCAATACTGCGTCCACCGTCTATGCCGCTGAAACCACGGCCATTTTCGATGTTGCTTCCACCAGTACCACCGCTTTCAACTTTAATACCGCCAAAAACTCTGCTTGTAAGGCCCCCTTCTTGCTTAATTTCTCCAGCATTGCTACCTCCACGTCCACTTTCCAGACCAGCAAAACCTCCATGACCAATTTCACCACCAAATCCGCCAGTATTTCCACTTTGTCTGAAACCACTCTGTCCACCATTTAGTTGACCATGTCCATTGCCTTTGCTTGCAAAACGATCCATTTCACTCCCAAATCCACTGGCGCTACCACCATTGCGTCCATTTTCAAAGCCAATACCACTGCCTCGTCCATGTCCACCATCAGTGCCTCTAAAGCCACTATTTTTGCTTCCAAATTCACCAACAATACCACTGCTGCGTCCGCTTCCAAAGCCGCTGCGTTCACCTCCAAAATTACCAGCATTTCCACCAAAGTGACCACCATTGTTGCTTCCACTTTCAATGGGTCCACCTTTAATGCCTCCAAAGCCCCTGTTTTCACTTCCAAATCCACTAGCAATACCACCGTTGCGTCCACCTCTAGAGCCGCTGCGTTCACCTCCAAAATTACCAGCGTTTCCACCAAAGTGACCGCCATTGTTGCTTCCACTTTCAGTGGGTCCACCTTCAATGCCTCCAAAGCCGCTGCTTTTACCTCCAAATTCACCAATATTTCCACCATGAAGGTTACCATTAATGCCACTTCCACGACCACTGCCGCTGAACCAATTGCTTCCACCACGATGTTCATGACTGTGGCTGTGTCCATGTTTTCTACCAATGCCTCTGAGTGTGGTTGTTGGAGAAGCAACTGCCGACGTTGTAGTAGTCGTTGTAGCCGGGATTATGGTTATGGTGGTTTCGATGCGTGATGGAGTGTCAGTTGTATTGTCAAAACCAACGGTAAAGTCTGTCACCGTTTCAGGAGTAGTTATCACATTTTCGTTTGTCACAATACTATCTGTGCTACTGAAAAGATATAATATGTCATCATATTGCGAGTAAAGTTTTTGTGAAAGTCCATTTTTCGACGGTGGAGGATGGAGTGGGCTGGGGAACAATTGGTAAATGCTAAAGGATTTTATTGGGCAGGTAGGACCATCTCCAGTTATAAACGTGCAAAAATGATAAATGGTCTGCTCTGCAGAAAGCTGTTATGTTCAGAAGTTTCATTCTGCTTTGTAGCGCCATCAATGCAGTAGTAATTATGACTCAAAAAATTATCTATTTCTGACCTTTTTTATAAGATAACTTCATTCATACTGGTTTCTGAGAAGAAAGGTCAATTTTTCAGGTCAAAACCAATATCTGACTCGATATGTTCCATATGATATATGACATTTATACATCAGAGTTTTGTATAATTATATCTGACAAGTCACATATAAGTGACGTCACAATTAACACTGCATCAATGACACAAATTCTAGCTGTTTACGATAAGAGAGCGACTGAATTTGGACAGGAGCAATTTTGTATATAATGTTTGGAACGTAAATAGTAATACCTTGTTTCCAAAGTCGAATTTTCATTGTTGTTTGAAATGTTTTGAGCCGCTGTTCCGCATACCGCAATCAAGACTATTAGAAGAGTCGAACGGATGTCGAATGAAGTCAACGATAGCGGAAGCATCCTTCTCTTTTCGTCGCTGTCGCTTTGTTTGGGATTGTTCGTCAAAACAGTAGACGATAGCTGGATGATATTTTCAGTTTCTCAGTCACAACTACGAACTGATACTGAAGACTGACGAGAGCTCGAAGAAATGAATGTCTGCTGGATGCTGATATTTCCTTTTAAAGAGTAGAAGGAACGTTCGGAATGTCAGAATGTCAGCGCCCTAAATGACCATTCCTGCCATGTATGCGACACGATAGAGTTGTTTTGAAATGTTACACATAATTAAGCTCATGTCATTCGATTTGATCCCACACGCCCAAATTCGGGATGCAGACTTGTTAGTTTTCTGCCGTTTCATCGCCGTGGAATGCGTGAAGCGTGGATTGACTTTGTTCTGTGATGCACTAGTAATCTGTTCTGGTTGTACAATCATTCGTCATCTCTGAAAAATGAACGTACATGAAACATCACTCTGTAAGACGACACAATAATAATAACATGATAAATGCAAAGCTTTCGTCTTATGTGATAATGATGACATTGACAAACGGTACCTGGGGCGTTTTATGTGATAGAGTTGTAGAGTTGTAAGTTGTAAATTGTAAGTTCTAGAGCGCGCGCATTGGCCTTTGCCATGACAACAGTCTTCCGACGCTCACCGACGCCCAGTTGCCATGGCAACGACCAATGCGCGCGCTCTACAACTTACAACCTACAGCTCTACAACTCTTTTGTGAAATAGGCCCCTGTAAACACCAATAAATGCAAGTATTTGGGAATTGGCGTTAATAACTTATGATCCTTGTTGTAATTCGGATGTTTTGCAGTTTAAAATAACTAAACTGATAAATGGTATGATATTTTTGTTCTTGTCACTCAATGGTTATTTGAGAAAACCCTCCAGAACTTGATTCGGCAGCTTTTCTGAAATTTATTTTTTGTTGCGAGAGCTGAAATTCTTTTAAATAAGTGAAACAGCTGTGCGCTTTTCAATAAAACGCGATAGATGTATAAA
>JAQGCX010000507.1:0-16124 GCA_034700205.1 Plectus parietinus | reverse complement strand
TAACCCCCCGTCTCAGGAAAAAAAATGAAAAAAGTGCAGCGCTGGGAAAGAAATACAGTGTAACCATAGGCGAGCACCGGTTTCAAACCATTCCAAAAAAGCTCTCCAGGCATACTTCCTTCCCAATGAAAACTCTATTTTTTTTCAAATAGTGGTACATGTCTACCTCCTGTTTCCACTGTACATAAATCAGTCCTTAATAAAAAAAGTTTCCAATTGAAACATTTTTGGAAATGATGGATTCTAGTGTAAAAAGGCTTGGGTTTTATGATATCGTAGCCAGTTCTGCTTATCATATTCGACTTCCCCAAGGTTTCTTACACTAGAATCTATTATTTTTAAAAGTGTTTCAATGGAGAACTTTTTTGTTATGGACCGATTTATGTACAGTAGCAAGAGTACGTAGATCTCACTTCCAACTTTTCGACCAAACTTTGGGTTTTTTTGGTGCTTGAGGCAATTTTGATTGTCATATTCGACTTCTCCAAGCTTTTTCACACTACAATCCATCATTTCCAAAAGTTTTTCAATTGGAAACTTTTTTTTATGGACCGATTTATGTACGGTGGCAACAGGAGGTAGACATGTGCCACCAAAAATACAAAATTAGAGCGTGCATGGCACATAAAAATGCTCTAATCAATTCCTTGCTTCAAAATTCTAATCTAAAGTTCAAATTTGCCGCAAAAAAAAATTGGGATTACGGTATGTTAACCCCCTCTCCTCACTTTTTGGTGTCCGTACTTACCTCTGCTTGGATTAACAAGACTAATTTATGCTACAGGTGAGAGAAAACCTGAAAATACTGGGCCAGTTTTTGACATAAACACGTCAATGATTTAATTTACGTACTCGTTTCAATGATATATTGGCCATAAAACAGCTCAGCTTTGTCACTGTTCTCCCTAATTAGCCGTTCAGCGCAATTTGCCTTATGTAATATACAAATTTCAAATTTTTTGCAACAATCGTTTTAATTCAACAATAGGCTAAATGCAACTTTTTGGCCCACATTATGAAGTTATATTTATCCGATTTTGACTGTATAACACGGTCTTGTTCAGTAACATTTTCGAAAAATAAGTCAGAATCGAAGACAATTAAATTACAGAGTGTCTCAAAAGTCTGGTTACACAGTTTGACGAGCTTTAACTTTAACAGAAGACCACCATTTGCAATGCAATTTTTGCATCAGATAGATCTCGTTAAAACTTAGACTTTGGTTTTCCATTTGTCAAAATCCGTTGAGATTTACTCATTTTATGACTGTTTGAACAAAAACTCACGAAACACGCGCAATAATACGATCGATAACATAATCGCGCTGGGCGCCAAATGCGTGTTTCGTGCGCTTTTGTTCAGTCATAAAATAACTAAATCTCCACAGATTTTGACAATTCAAAAACAAAATCTAATTTTTAACGAGATCTATCTGATGAAAAACTGCATTAAAAATGATGGACTTCTGTTAAAGTTATAGCTCGTCAAACTGTGTAACCAGACTTTTGAGACACTCTGTATTTGATACCCGCGGAAAGAGGACGAAAAATGTGCAGCCAATATGGTTGCCGACACCAAGGGCAGTAAAAAATGCAAGAAGACGATCGTAGATCCGTTTCTTTATGAAAGGCGAGCCATAAAGTGCGATCGCAGCCGCGAAGGCAGTCGCGGTCACCATCGCCATACCGCATCCCCAGGCTAAAAACAATCGTGCTTCGCTTCAATGATAAGTACAGTCGAACCCGGATAAGTGCACAGTCGGTGTATCAATTGATTGAGCACACGTCAACATGAAAACTCACTACGCAGAACTGCGTAGCCTCTTTGTGCGGTGGCGTGTGCTCAAACAATTGATACGCATTTTGTGCACTTATCCAGGTTGACTGTATCGGGTTTTTCCATAAGAGCGCCCTTTTTAAGTTTGACTTTTAAGATAAAAGTTAGTCGGCGCACGATACGCAAATAAAGCAAATTTTTACTCATAAAATGAACAAAATGCTAATTTTTCATGATAAAAATTATAGCGTGACAGCTCAAATGAGCGAAATCGCGTGTTTTTATGAAGAAACTTTGTTAATTTAGTAAGTTACACATCTTATATAATTACCCGACGACACCATTCGCACTGGTTATTCTGCAAATTTCATCAAATCTGTTAGAAAAGTGATCAGTGACTGTACATGATCTCAAATTTGGGCAGTTTTATCTCAGCAAACTGAGAAACAGCAATATTTTTGTGTCCGGCATATAAAGATGGGATTTGTACTACTTTCCGAAAAAGCTGGTAATAAATAAAATACCGTAGTACAGTACGCACTTCAATGTCTATTTCTTCAGTCAAAATTACACACTATTTTTTTGACTCTGTTACCGTGATTTCGGGTGGAGCAATGCAGGGTAGCATACCTGAAGGCAGGTATATAGGAGATTTTGGAAATTTTAAAGTTTTCCACGCAAAATGTTGGCTTGAATGGTACCGGGATTTTCTGTAAAAGAGGGGGGCCCCCTCTTATTTGGTTTTATTTTCCTAATAAGAGGGCCCCCTCTTATTTGGTGCTCAGTTTTCACACCAGAAATGATTTTCGTCACTCAAAATTTTTATTTTTCTTTGAATTTTGGCTAAAAATCAGTGAAAAATCAATGTAAAAGCAATATTTTTCCTTTGAAAGCGTCATTGGATGAACTATTCATTGCTTTTTCTTGGTCAATAGCACATTATAACAAGAACTGATTTTAGAATAAATATGAAACCTTTGCTTTTTTGTTCTATAAAATGAAAAATGTGTGAATATCTACCAGTGTTGAACATGTTTAAACCCCACCGCAAGTTTTTTCGAAACCGCAACCGCACCGCAAACATTTTTTTCAAACCGCAACTGAATCGCGAACCCGCTGCGCGCCGAAAAGGTAAGGGTCCCCCCTTATAATTTTTTCGGGCCGCCTTCCGCGGCTGTCCAAACCGCACCGCACACCGCTGGCGCCCATCCAAAACCGCACCGCAAACCGCGGTTTGCGGTGCGGTGCGGTTCAAAGATGTTCAACACTGACGGACAGACAGACCGGCCGGTTGAGTAATGCCCGCGCTTCGCGCGGACAAAAACAGTTTCCCGATCACAAGAAATCCTATCAAAATTTGGACACTTTTGTTTGACCGCCTGGGGAGGGGGAGAGGCGGTCAAATCAATATTACTTACATTTAATGTGAATTGATTAGGCTTCCCATTTTGAATAAACATAAGTAAAATAAACATAAATTTCGACGAAAACATTCGATTTAAAAATTTCTTTCTTCCCTTACCCTGAAATCTCCTCTGCCAAAATACCATCCAACATTCCTCGAATATTCGTCGATGTGATCTTGCAAACGATCGGATAACAACTCGTTAACCACTTCCACTGAGTATTGGCCGATTGCCATAAAGTTTTTCCGACGTATCCCAAGAGTTTTAATGGTACCAGTTGAATAGTAGGGCAAACGAAAGTACATGACTGAAAATAGTTACCTTATTTTAATTTGAACAAAAATTAAGCCAGAAAGACTGCGTATTACTGTAGTGTACGGTAAGTCAGCGAGACTGTTTGCAAAATACGTAACGAAGGAGCCACCAGTTTCTTTACTATATCCTGATGAAGTGAAGAAAATATATATCAATGTGCTCATTGTTGAATTTTTCAAGTTTTTTTCAAAAATTGTACTTTTTCTGCATTAATATGAAAAGTGGGGTAATGTACCTGAAAATTCATGATGTTCTGTCAAGAAGGTCTGCGCAATCATATCATATCCAAATATTGAAGCATTTGACTTGAAATAGTTGACCGCTTCTTGTTTATTAAAAACAACCTGAAAGGTTTGTTTTTGAAACAAACTAATTGTTAAAAAAAGCAAACAATGAGGAATTCAGCTCACTAGAACTCCACGATTTGATGTCGTACAAATATTCGGCTTGATCACAGCTGGGTAGGAAACAATTTTGGAAATGTCAAGTTCACTTCGAATTCTAACAGTATCGGCGTTTGCATGCCCTGAAAAAAATCTGTTAAAAATGGATGATTTCGGATGGTTTTGCTAGTTGGAACGTCAGCATGCCGATCGTTATTGCGATGGACGCGTCGAAAATTTTTCTGAACCTGCAGAATTGATTGCGTCATTTCAAACCAGACGCACATATCAACGCGTTCACGGATTGTCATTGCCGCCATTGCAAGAAATAACAATCAGATTTCTATGAATGATGCAAATTTTTTTCTTTTCAAAGTGAATTGAATTGAAAAAGTGTTTAGCTATGAGCATTAAATGCCATTTAGCTTAGATTATGGTTAACAGTTTTCCATGTGGAACCTCGTAATCGTCAATGCACTATTCAGATCAAATGAAACTTTGGGAAAAGTTCACTCTTATATTGGTCCAGCAAACTGCAAAATTTCAACGAAAACGGTGGCAAAGCAGAAAAGTTATTTAACTTTTTGACTGGGTACAGATAAAAAGGACCACCCTGTAGTACCAACATCGGAAAAATTTATTAATAGTTTGCAAAATTTTCATCTAAAGTAAGTAACTCACCCGGAACAAGAAAGAGGGCGTAGTCTTTTCGATTTAAACCATGCACCCAGAAGGTCTGTTGAGCAATAAGAGACCAGTAAATTATCCAAATTAGCCATGGTGAAAGCATTGGCGTCCAGAAAATCATTTTCGCGCACGACTGAAAAAAATTTCACATCAAACAAGAATGAATATTTTCAAAAAATTATTTTTTTACCTGCTTCAATTCCTTTCTCCATAAAATTATCACAGTCACAAGGCAAAATGTGATGAGCAATGCAAGTAATGGGCCCATTTCTCCAACATATACACAAGAAAATATTAACAGTGAGATAATGTAGGTTCCGAAAACGAGTGCATCTTTTACATCGAAATATTCCGAGCCCATAATAATCCAACAGGAAAAAATGAGCATTCCAAAAGGGATTTGAAGCAATCCTACTGGAAGAAAATATCCTCTTACGAAAAATAACAAGAGCAATAGGACTGGCACAAGAAAACTGCGCAGGCATTTCAATTTTTTGAACAAAAAATTTGTCAGATTTTGCAAGAAGTTATGTAATGTATACCAAAATAATAAGCAAAAACAAACGTGGAGCAGAATTTTGGTAGAATAATCAAGCAGGATTGATATAATACAAATGACAATTGCGATTTGAAGAGAAACCCTGTCTCTTTTTGACTTCCATTTTTTACTCGTTCGCCACAATCTTTGACAACCCATTGCCAAAAAAGGCAAAATGAAAATTGCTGATAAGTAAGTTGAAAAGAAAGAAAGTCCAAATGCCATCAATATTCCAATATTTATTGCAGCAAATGCGTTCCATGAGAACAGGCTGGTTTTAAGCCTGGAATACATGGGGAGAAGAGAACGTTTCATGTTGAAGAGAACGCTTTGAGATGAAATACAACGGGCAGACAGCCGTTCAGTTAAGTCGGTTATCTCTGACCTTTCTTCACGCCCAGTACGCAATATGATTCATTTGCTATGAGTGCGAACATTGCACAACAAGCTAAGGTCTTTGCTTTGCTGCTTTACCGATACTATTCACACGTTGACATCTCATCCTCATTGTCGTACAGTTCTGAAATACGAAAGTGAAAGGTGACATATTGTTGCAGTGAAGACAGTGATAGATGTACCGTATTTATGGAAATAGTGACACCGTTGTTACTATTTTTTGTACTGAAAAAGTAAAATTTCTCAAAGTGCAACATAAAATGTATTAGCATGCAATTTTTCGGTTCATTAATGTTGTCTTTTCTATTTCGTTGACAAAATATGCATAATCATTGCTATTTTCACAAAAATTTTGCTATGATTTTGTGTTTTGTCATGTTTTTTGGAAGTTTTTTTCAGCTCAAGTAGAGGCTGAAATGATAGTAATACCTGCGAAAATAGTAACACTGGTTAAAGGAGAGTCGAATTATGGTAACACCGTGTTACTATCTCCGTAAATACGGTATATATGGTCACGTCACGAACGCTCAGAGAATGATGCCTACAATGAAATTAATGAAGAGAAAATAAGTATTGCAGCACTTTTTTGGTTTTGTATTTACCATTGGACTGAGCCCGCCGCTCTCAGAAATCAAAACAAACACTTGGGATATGTTTGTTTGGCGGCTGATGAGTGTCACAAGGATAAGCCTTTTCTTGCCTTGCACTTGCAAGAAGAGCTGTTAAAACAAAAGTTCGAAACCAGAAGTGCGCGGTATGGAAATTGGAGGTGGATGGGAGCAGTGTTGTCTCAATATACTACCGACTTAGCGAATGAAGTAGGAACCTGATTATCTTTTGCTTGTTACTTAGATGATGAACTCGTTTCCATGGTGACAAGTTCATCACCTAGGTTACAAGCAAAAGATGATCAAGTTCCTACTTCATTGCTAAGTCGGCAGTATACTGTGACAACACTGAATGGGAGCAGGTGCGGGATAGAAACCCAAAGTTAGGTAGAAAAAAGCAAAAGTTGTGGGTGAAAATTGTAGATGAAAAAATTGAAAAGTGTACAGAATCTGCATTCCAAGTTCAAAACTATGGATGGAAATCAAAAAAAGTTACGGGTAATTTTCACCCCCGTTCACACCCTATAAATTTGGTCGGTGTACCGGGACCGGGACCCAAATTATTGGTGCACCGATTAATTTTGAGGTCGGTGCACCGGGACTGGGATCGAACCGAGATAATTTTCGTGGACCGATTGTTTGGTTAAATAATCAGTCCGTGGACCGGGACCGGGACCGATTAAATGAAAATTGGCTGGAACGATTACTGGACCGGGACCGATTCCGACCTGGACCGACGCATCTATATCACACCCCCTAGCGTCACCCTTGAATGGGAGTGATGGGATTGGAGAGGGGTGGGGTGGTTCCAAACGTGAACAATTGGAGAAGGGAGTTGGGTACACATGCCCCAATGACCATATGACCCAATTCTCCTGACAGCCTTTCTCCGCTTTCTCCGGACTGAAATATTGTCTTATTTCTTTGGGCTGATCCTATCTAAGCAAGCTTCCCGTCTCTTTTAACAACCCCAGCGATAGTCATTCCAGCCGCAGCAGCAACGACCGCAGTTTGGGCTTTGTTATACAGCCATAACGCGGCTTCCATATGTTCAAGAGTGGGCGTGTGCATTGGGGTGTCTCGTTGCCGAGTCGTGTGTGGCACTGCGTGTGATTGGAAATTAGGCGAGATGGAAGCGGATGGATTAAATTTGGGAGGAAGCGCGGGCGCCGAGAGAAGAAGCGCCCCGCCGGATCGATGGTGCCCACGAGAGCGCCGCCGACCGTCCCAACAATTCACCCGATTACTCGCACAAACCCCGGCTAGCTGAAAACACAACGCGTCCATCTCTAAGCAGAGAAAAAAGTCTGATACGTGCAAAAAGGATAAGAACCGCCGCAATGGTACAAATGTACGAGAGACAATTGAATTGGTCTGATTCGATGGCTTCATCAAAGAGCAGCAATTATAACGATTCATGGAGATACGTAAACGCAGCCAGACCGTGAACTCATTTTTCTTAGTCAGCTTAAAGGGGATTCAAAATCGACAGAATTCTGAAGCTATGTTCAACCCTATTGCAAGACCGTAATAATATTGCCTGATGGAATGACATTTTGTCCTAAGGTACATGGTGCCGATGAATTAGAGATGAGGATCGCACTATCATCTATTTGCATTTTTAATAGTATATTGTATGTGATGTTTAGGGGGTGCATAAAATAGTCCATTCATTCTCAAAAAAAATTCTCGTGACGATGGTATGTTGTTCAAAAAACGAAATTGACCAAATCCTACTAGCATGAGCAATAAACTCGCGTGTAAGTCCAAGTTTTCGTCATTGAAAACTAGTATCTCCACTGCGTTGCACACAAATGTTAGCAAAATCCTTTTATCTAACGCAACAAGCAAGAGAGAGAGCGCGAGGGAGTCGAATCTCTCACAGGCACAGCCGCTTAGAGAAGAACAAGTGCAAAAAAGCGGGCGGCGTTTCGGGGAAACGAAGGCGTCAGTCCGTTCAATCCCCAGACAAACGGCGCAGCTGCTGCCACTCGGCGCAATTCATCGGCGACAATTCTCTCCGGAGAGTCTCTCGAGTGAAACGTTGGACGACAAGGGCAAACCGATTCAGCGATTCCGTCCAACGCTCGTCAGGCAGCCATGGCTGCACCAATCAATCGGCCGGCTTCAAGGAAATGGAATTTTCATTAATTATGAGCGCAGGTGACATGGCGGCTGTCTGTTCTGTTTGCGGTTTATCGCTCTATTAATGATGGAAACGATGGATGAAAAATATATGACGGTGTTTTGTCCACCTCCCACCCCCTATATTTGTGTCCGACTCCGATTCATTGCATTTTTTCTTACCTTCGTCACTTTGGAACGCTGATTTATCTAATTACAATGCATCCACAAGGAAAACAGTTTTTCACAAACTTTAAAATGGGAACAACCATCAGTTGACGTCAGCATCACAAAAACACATCGTCAGCAAAAACAGCGATTTTTAAGTTGGAAAATAAAATTATTGAACGCTAAAAGTTTTTAAAACCTCTTTCAGATCGATATTTTTGAACATAGAAAATGTTAATTTGATTGGAAATACATCAGTAAATCCATTACTTATCTGTTTTGAAAGCAAATACATCGGTAATTTCGATGAAATCACTAGTTTTGTTACATCTGGCCAATAAAATATCTTTATTTAGGCTCGCAGATTCTGAATTTTTGAAGATAATTTGTTTTTTTAGATGCGGCATCCCGAGAACAACATTACACATCATTTCTGTTAAATCAGTAATCCTGTTATCTGCATTTTTCTGTGAATAAACAAATCCACTAATCGATAATTGTTCAACGAAAGAGCAATCTTTCAACACATCTAAAAATTCGTGCACAGGGGTTTGCTCAGCAAACATTCGGCAATCTATGTTAAATTTTAACAAACTAGATTGGTGCAAACCCAATTGTTTTAAAAATGCTGTCCAAGCAGACAAATTGAACATGCAATTGCAGAAACAAATATTTCTTAGCTGGGGAAAAGTTTTGAAAGATAATTGGGTTGACTTTGAGTTCAAAAAAACAAAACTATTAATAAACAGTATTTTTATTTTTGGTGGAAATAATGGAAGCATTGCTTTGTAATTTTTTGTGCAGTTAACGTCTTTGTCATCGCGAACTATACTCAGTTCAGTGGTACATGCAAGATAGTTCTGCACTGCAAAGTTCGCATTTCTTGAAACAGCGTCATTTGGTTTCACTTCAGGCATCAAATAGTCCACTAGCATCGCCGAATCAGTCGTTATTGAAAGCCGAATGTTGTTGCCAATAAGAATTCTGACACGTTCACAAAGCAGAGTTGTTCGCGGATGGGAAACTCTTGCCAAATATGTAATCATTTTGGCAAAGTAAAGATCGTCAAAGCACATCCCTGTCAATACAATTTTAAGTCTTTGGTTTGGCGACATAATTAAAGGACTTGAAATGGAGTTCATAAAAACGTTTATATATGTTGGTTGTACTTGCGACTGCAAGCGGAAATTGTCGATCGACTTCATTTGTGAAACATCAATTGGTCGTTTCAAACGAAATGGTACACCAGTAATAGAAATCGCCAAATGTGAGACAAAGTGACATTCGCTTAAACAATTATTAAGACAATAATATTCTTTTTCGGTTGACACACCAATATCTTCTAAATTAAGAACTAAACAGTGATATTTCTGAAGTAACTCTGATCGTAATTCTGAACTGTAAGGCAGTCGACTTAGTAATATTTTCCAGAAAAAAATTTCAGTCTGTGTCATGATGTAAATTTTTTCAACCATATTATTGCTTTCTTTCTGAAATTCTTGTGGAAGACTGACTGAATTGGTGGTTATATTCAGATAAGGTGGAAGCAACAAACTTAAAGCAGAAAGAAATTCTTGTAAGGTTCGGTGAGGAAATGAAAACTGTGTTATTAATTTTAATGGATTTCGGTGTTCTTCTTTTGTAAGGAAACCTACTGCTTCGACAATCTGATTTATGTTGAACTCATCAAGATCTGATTGTGTAAATGTTATTTGTTTTCCTTTTTGAAGAGCCATGCTTGCGAGCTTTCTCAATTCTGGAAACTCTAAATAATAGTCTTGAATCACAATGCAATTTCGCATTTTTTTCGTCTGTTGTTCGTAACCAAAAAGCGAAGGAAGATTTTCGTCTTGGTGATCTTTTTGATAACGGTCTAAGAGCCACCAAATAATGCTGCTATAAAGTTGAACGGTTGTAGGCTTATCTTGCAATCTTTCATGAACAAGACAAATGAAAACTAAAAATAAAGGAGTTTCAGAAAGTTTTCTGAAATGTTCGTGTGACAAAACTAGATTAAAAACAGCTTCTTTGCGCTTTTCTGCTTTTTTCGTATTTGAAAAATGGGTTTGAATGTATGCCCATTTTTGATTTTCAGTCTTGAAACCCAGAATATCGGCGAATATAAATCTCCCTCGCTGTCCACGTAGATATGTAACATATCCTGGTCTTGTTGACAAAACTATGTCCATTAATATCATTTTTTGTAGTCGGGAGTTTTCAAGATAGTTGTGAAGTTCCTTGCATTGTTGATCCGGCATAGATTCATCAAAACCATCAAGTAACAGAAGAACTCGATGATTTTGCAAAAAGACGTCGTCCGCAAGCAAATCTGTCAGTCTTTGGCCAACAGATTTGCTGTTGAACGATTGGCTCAGCTCGGCAAGTGCCATCTCTGCTATCGTTGAAAACTGCCTTCCCTGAACGTTCCTGAATTCGGCATAAATAACCAAACTATAGTGATTGAGCTCTTTTTGTCCTTTGGCCCATTCGTATGCAAAGCGACGCATTAGAGAAGTCTTTCCTGTAGCTGCATTCCCTTCGATAATGAGCATTCTAGTTTTTGATAGAGCTATTTTTAGCACTTCTGTGTGATCTTCAACAATGTAATCGTTTTTCCACATTTGCCGACCTCGAATGGGTAATTGGTCGCATGTTTCCTATCTGAGCGACAGCGAAACCCATGTCTTTGCAATATCGAACGTGAATGGAAGCGAAAAAGGATTAACACTTTGAAAGCAAGTTGCGTAGTATTGTTGAAGAGTATTTCTGACCTCGTCAAGGTCATCATTTCCGCTTCAAAAGTTAAAAACTCATTACCCACCGGGAAGAAACTGCTGGATTACCTTTCTTTGTTCGTTTTCGAAACTTTTGTTCCGCTGTTCAGTTCCTCATGTGCGGAAATTTTCTCCATTTTTCTTTCGTAAGATTCATTTTTCGATTGAACAGAATTCTTAACCAGTATGTCGGCAAGTAGATGTTGTTGTGATTCATTTAGTGCTTTAACAAATTTCTCAAAAGCCAATTCACCTCTTGTTTTAAGAACTCTGAGCAGCTCGCGATTCTTTTCAGCACTGTTCAGTTTACTCTGCAATAGAATAGAAAGAGAATAAAATCGAATGAAAGTAAGGTTTGATTTGATAAACTTACGTTTATTTCATTTTCATGATGATTCAAGAGCACGGATGGCGAAATAAGATAATCCACCACAGGATCTGGCTCTGGCGCGAACCAAAACAAAACGATGCTCGTTTAGTGTCGCAGCATCATTCGCATTCATTATTTCAGAAAGAAAAACACCATAAAGGTCATTTGTGCTGTAATATGATTAGTGATTCAAACAGTTGTAGTTGACAGTCAATGGAATGCAGTGTATTCTAAAGTGCGCGATGTATGAACGCAAACTTCTGGCTGTGTCATATAAGACGACAGATTTGCGATCACCTGACTACGTATTGCTTGCAGACAACTCTCTTATCAGCGGTGTAGAGCACATTATGCTTAGGTACGGAAACATCTCGGTAACAGAAAATCAGGATTACGTAATGCTTGCACCGTTTCAAAACGAAGCATCAGTCTTGCTGAATACTCAAAGTGATGAAAACAAGCTAAATTTTACAGCGATCTGTGCAAAAAACCTGCGACGTCCACAAATAACGCATGGCTTAATTTTTGTTTAAAACGTCAAAAAACGTGCGTGACGTCAAAAAATATCGTGGACGTTGTTATAAAAGCAGTTCGTCACTGAATTTGTCTTGCGCAAACTTATTCCAATATGGGTCATCGGCCCATAATCGAAAATCGAATGTCTTGGCGATGCGTAGTGCATTCCATGTGTAAAGTTCGCCATTTACACAATTATGAATTCTTCTGTCTGTGCGAACGATTGGACGTGCAAAAGGATCATTTGCGTCCTAAGTTTCTCAACTCTGAAGGCATGCGCCTATGCGCTCCGTTTTGTTTGAGAGAAATATTGAAGCTTCCTGTGAAAATTGTTGATAATAATGCGCCAACAAACTAAAGTGCTGGTGCAAAACTCTCTATTACTTGCTTTAAGTTTGCTATTCTGCATGACAACTGTCAACGAAATTCGCAGCAAACATGGTGAGCTGTTTAATGTAAAATTTATTGCATTCAGGGGCCGGATTATGGTAGTTGGGGACCCAGGCTGATCATCAGAGGGGGCCCGCACGCCGCAACGGCTGACGGTCCACGGGGCGCTCAAGCGATATTGGATGCTTCTAAAATGCCGAGCAACAATAATAAAAATGCCGAGCAACAGATTCGGTCTTTGAGCGAACAATATGTAAAGAAAAAATTAGAGCGACATTCAGAATTGACTGTACATGTCTCTGGTGACGCCATTCAACGAAAAAGCAAACAAACTAAGGCAGCAGAAAAGACACTGAAAGTGTCTGGGAAGAACAGAAAATTGGGCATTATTACGCTGCTGAACGAAAAAATGTTGGAGACAGAATTGGTCAATGCGATATTTGCTTTCAATTATACTGGCATTGAAGGTAGCACTGTTATTAAAGATTTGAGAGTCACAGACTTCAGGGAGCCGGAAGTTACTAGAGTTAATTTCTACGAATTGCAATCAATATTGTTCGATTTGGGAAATATCGAAGTTATGTAAGTTATTTTTCACTTAAATTTTTAAACATAATTTGTGTCGCAAATAATTACCCTTGTAATGTATTACCGAGTTTTCTTGAAAACAAGCCGACGAAAGAAGATTCGAGAAGCGCATGTTTTAGTAATATGCGCACGAAGTACGCATTTCCGAAAATTTCGCCTTTTCTGTTTATTAGACAGAAATATGTTCTGAAATAGCTATTTTCACAAAATAATTTTGTGTTTTGTCTCCATCTTTTGACGTCAGTCGACGCATTCTCATTGGCAGTCGAGAAAAGACATAGCTTTTGCTTATAAAGGGTGTCAAAAAAGTCCTGGTAGCCATTTTTCAGACGGCTTTTTCGGATTTCTTTTCAAAAATTTTCTTCAACTGTTAAGCACTATTTTTTTCGTCTTTCCATTCTCTATCGTTTGGTATATAGACTTTATTTACAAATCGACTTTTAACAATAGAAAAAACAATTAATTTAAAAACAAACAATTAAAAACAAAAAAACAGATTTTCGAAATGATCAATCACGTCTTCTCGCTTGTTACTCATTTCTGAACTTTATTTGCCATATGTTATTATAAAAGCTACATACCAGACGATAGAGAATGAAAAGACGAACAAAATGGTGTCTAACAGTTGTAGAAACAATTTGAAAAGAAACCAGAGCCGTCTCAAAAATTACTGCCAGGACTTTTCTGACACCCTGTAGTGCCAGAAACGACCCATTTTGAATCACCGTGATGCCCATGTCACTCGCAAGGTTGACTGATAATTTCGCGTCTGTTCTGTTCAATGAAAGATTTCAGAATGAATGGGCATTTCATTGTACATGCAGCACAAATTGCCCTGCTCGGTTCTGTACGCATTGAACTGAAACAGATCGCTATTTCACTGACCACAGATGTTATCGACAGTACAATGGGAGATTCTTTGAAGTTAACTGTGTCCAACTGTAACACAACCGTGGAGACTACTCAATTCACATTCGACGCAGAAGTTCCTTTCAAAGAGATGATGAAAAGTTTCGAGGTAAGGCAGACACTGAGTTTTTTTAAACAACGGATAACCGATGGGGTGTGGATGTGCCCGAATCCACAAATTCAACCTGAGGTCGTTGGGGATTAATAGAAGATGGGTATAGCCGATTTCAGGGATGTCGGATTGAACGTCTTGGATTCGGTTGGGATTGGGAGTGACAAACTGAAAACGGTACACGTTCCTTGTCTACAGTAGTTTGTCTTCCAGCACTATACTGTGTCACTTTGTCAATATTTTAATAGCAATACCGCAATATATCGAGACAGTAATGCGAACAAACCATAGGTATACCTGGAGGGGTTACCCCCTAACGTATTTTGAATTCCCGCCCAAAAATACCGTAATTTTGCCTATGTGCAAATTTTAGATCCCCTCAGATTTCGAATTTTGAATTTCCCTTCCTCCAACCTCGGACCCCAAGTACACCTGTGGACCTAACAACTAAACCAGCCAATCAAATTCTCTCCTCAATGAATGTATTTTTCCAGCATATCGTCAATAAGGAAACAAAACAGCAGCTACCTGCGTTCCTTTGTAATGTCTTCAAGCGCACCATCGATGAACAAGGCGCGGATTTCCTTTCAATTTTGCTCGAAATGCCGCCGGATAACGCTGACACACTTGTGGAACAGAGCAAGACAGATTTCATCGGCGCATTTCAGCAGAAACTTCAACGATGCAAAAGCAAATTGTGTAACACATTGAAATCGTTGAAAATTCAGTACATCTAAAAAAAGTTCCGTGATAGTCAGTCTCAGTTTGCGAACCTTCTCAACTGGCATCGATTTTGTTCAGACGGAACGGCTGCCGAAATCGAGGAAGAGCGGAGCAATGATACGTTTTGTTTCATATCCTGACAGGCCTTTCGTGCAAATTGCAGACATGAACAAGGTCGAGAGATGGGTGGGGAGGGGGTTTTAACAAGGTGCTAAAAATTTCGGCATGGGGCCCTGGGGCTACCGGTTTTGTATTTACCATTGCACTGAGTTCGACGTTCTCAGAAACCAAAACGAACACTTTGATATGTTTATTTGGCTGATGCACTCATGCAGAGATGGGCAACTGCGAAATTCAGGGGGTACTGAGAGTAACGGTAGGGACTGGTTAGAACCACCCGTATGGGGAGGGGGGGGTACGTAGAGATACAGACCCGTCTGGGGTCTGTACGTGGGGGGAGGTACGTACACCCCCCCCCTTGTCCACCTCTGCACTCATATGATGAGCGTAACAGGGATGAGCCTTTTCTTTATAAATTCGGATCGGAAGGCGATCGGAAGGCGTTACCGAATTCGCAAGAATCATAAAGTCATTCTTTTTCAAGAACAAAGTGAAGTGTGCAAGTGATTGATTTGATTAACAGTCGGATTGATAGCTGAACTCGCAAACATTTCTTCCGTGAAATCCTCGCTGTTTACTAAATCAATTTATACATGTGCCACGCTTCAGCAGTACCCGTTTTGTGATTTAAAAATTTATTGTATGCATTTTTTATACTTTGTGACACTTTCAGTTGTGACAATACTTCGTGATTATGACCAAAATCTATTTCGATCTTTCACGGAAAATCTCAGCGCAAATGATCACTCTTTCGATTCTCTTTTATGTCACAGCCATCGAACTAAATTTGATTTGTGCTTTACAGTTGGAATTTTTTGACGTAAAGTTTTTTCTTGTAGTGCCTGTGACTGTGTTTGTCGCACTATGAATTATAGATGCGTCGGTCCAGGTCGGAATCGATCTCGGTCCAGCAATCGGTCCAGCCAGTTTTCATTTAATCGGTCCCGGTACAGGTCCAGGTCCAGATGGCGTTTGCACCGATATTTTCGGTCCCGGTCCCGGTCCAGGTCCAGATGGCGTTTGCACCGATATTTTCGGTCCCGGTCCCGGTCCAGGTCCAGATGGCGTTTGCACCGATATTTTCGGTCCCGGTCCCGGTCCAGGTCCAGATGGCGTTTGCACCGATATTTTCGGTCCCGGTCCCGGTCCAGGTCCAGATGGCGTTTGCACCGATATTTTCGGTCCCGGTCCCGGTCCAGGTCCAGATGGCGTTTGCACCGA
>JAQGCX010000506.1:0-16127 GCA_034700205.1 Plectus parietinus | reverse complement strand
CTATGCACTGGTGCACATTTCCTCAAAATTTCCGCAAAATCGGTTGCGTTGTTAAAAAATGGCAGCTGATTTTCGGACGGGATAGAAAGAAACACCATGTATATAAAAGTAAAAAAAATCCGTCGATCGTCAAGCGAGAACACAGCTAAGTATTGATGAAAAGTGAAACAGTGACCTCAGCTTCACCGCCCCAAGCACCGCCGTTTTCTCCTTTGTTCACGCCTTGCACTGTATCGCAGTAGACATCAAACTGTTCTTCAGGCAGCACGTCGCCCTTTTCGTCGGTCAAAAATGGAAGAAAGTCGTCTTTGCTGTATCGAATATAATCGGCCGCCTTCTTTCGCATTTCGTCACCAATGGACTGAAACATTTTTTGTTTAAAGACGTGTGCAGAAGCACACAATTGAGTCGAAAGATATTACTGGAATTCCCAGCTGACACAACTGATGCGCCACTGCGTTGTAGAGACAATCGCCATCGGCCGGAATATCATGGATTTGCAGATCTCTTTCAGCCAACTGCCGAGCAAAAGCAGCCAGCTCGATATTTCTTGGAGCAAACTTGGCGTTTTTTGCATCTTCGATGATGGCCTGATTGTGCTCTTTGGCTTGTATGTCTTTCTTTTCCTGAATAAAAATCTTATGATGAAAGATACATGATAGGTTCGTGTACTCGTCTCTTTTGAGCCTTTGAAACGCGCTGCGACTGCGTCGGCTCCTCTGCAGTGTCCACAGAGTCCGACACCTTACTCGGAATGTCAGAGTCTGCCTGTAAGTAGCCACTAAAGAACAAGAATGCGAAAATCTTCTCAGCTACTAACTGAATCCGTTCTTTTCTGCAGTGCATTCAATTCCGCCTCCTGTTTCAACTTCAAGTCGTTTTCCATTTGAGCGATTTCCCCTGTCAAATCTTTCTTTCGCTTTTTATCTCCTTTGGCAACCGAATGTTTCAAGCTTGTTATCTTTGCTTAAAAAAGCGCAATTGAGGTACACCATGAGTGCGCAGAAATTGTTTTGGTGGAATCAAACGAAACTAACCCTGAAGGTCTTTCTTCTCTTTTCGATGAAGCGCGAGCAGATCTTCAAGGGGTGACGATGACGAAACATCGTCCAGAGCGTCTTTCGCTGCTTCATTCACCATCTTCCAATTGTGTCTTTCTCCTTTCTCAAACTTTTTTGTGGAGCTATGTGTGCAGGGTGATTCTCGCTTTGAACCACAAAGCACAAGCTAAATTTGACAGAATTTCTTTGATCTTTTGGTCTCTTGATCTTCTTGGCAAACTGACTTGGCCGTTTAACGCGAGTTTTTGACCTCTCCCTTCATTTTTTGACCTGTTTGCACAATGATCATCGATGGTACGGTAATCATGTGATTCGTTTTGAGAATTGAACGTTTTACTGAGTTTATTTTTTCGTACTGACGGTAGTGACATTAATTCGCACGACACATCAATATTTTCCATCCGGATTTCGATGATTGACTGGTAGTACAGGTGCAGTTCGATAGCCATGTTGAAAGGAAATGTCAGTAATGTGGTACCGATTTCTGCAATTCAAGAATTTTCTATTGCATCCGTCAAGCAGTGATTTCAGGCGGCAAGCAAGGATTTTATCGTCGAATAAAGTTCTCTCCAATATAGTTTGGCATTGGATTGATGGCGGAACGAAAAAGCATGCAAAAGGAACAATGGAAGTAAGTAGCTGATGGAAAATCTCGCAAGCGAAAGGTGGATATCACAGCTCTAATCCAAAGTGCGATACTCGGATTGCTTGGCTGTGTCTCCGGTGTCCTTGGAGCGGGTGCAGGCCGCCTCGACGGCGTCCATGAGGATGCCTCGGAAAGCGCTCTTCTCCAAGTGATGCATAGCGTAAATCGAGCTGCCAGCCGGACTCTGCACATCATCTTTCAGCGATGCTGGATGCTGACCGGTCTCCAGCACCATCTTCGCCGCTCCCTAAACCTTGCTCTATTGAGATTCCGCCTCCGTCCGTCACAAAGACAAACCAGCAATGTGTGGGCAGCCAACTTCAGAGCCAGTGAACGTGGCAAACCAACTTTCACACCGCCATCTGCCAGTGCTTCAATTGCACAGAACATCTGAAGTAATTGTATTTCATGTAATAATCGACGGCGGTATCTACGTAGGATGGCCCGGAACCGCTCAGTCCCGTCACCGGGTCGACGAGAGATTCGGGAACCTCGACTGCGTAGCCGACGGTGGAGAGAATGTCGTAGACGATGTCCGAGTCGCCCTCGTGACACGCCGAACCGATACTGTAGGCGGAGGCGCCCGCACGGACGACCGCCGGTGTGTTGGGCATGACGCGTACGACGCGCGCCTTCGACGGCAGCAACTAAAACAGCGTCGTCGGTGGCAAACTTGCAGTAGTGAACACGGAACTGATTCGATGCTTCTGATAGTGATGCCGAGCGCTATGGACACCACAAGTTTGTCCTTAGACAGTGACGGCGCAATCTCGGAGGCGACCGTGCGCACCAATGGAGGCTTGACGGCCAAGAAGATCACATCGCTTTTGTGCGAAATCTCCACATTGTCGTTGGTAGTCTGTATGCCCAATTTCTGAACAGAAACATGATTTCGAATGGATTCCGAAACACGGAAGTACTTTCATTTCCCCCAAGAGCGATTCGTCGCGTTTCGGCGAGCTGGCCATGAGCACTTCCGGAGAAAAGCGACCTGTGCGAACGTTTGTTGATGACCATCGTTAAGAAGCTCTGTTACCGGAAGCTAGCATTCCTCTCACCAATGCCTGCGCCATCTTGCCGGCGCCGATAAATCCGATCTTCATGGCGGAACGGCGGTACAGACAGACACGCGCAGAACGGCGGACGGATGGAGCGATCAACGGGCAACGGCAATCGCCGACCGGGACAGACACTGTCTGGTGCGATATCTTACTTGGTTGCCCTGCGCGGTCGGCAGTACACGTGCCAACCTCGTTAAACAGTCAGTCCGACAGTGGGGTCCGTGTTGACTTGAACGATCAGCGCATTTATTCGAGCGTGACCACACGCCATCGCAACACAAACGCGCCGCCGACGCTACTGCTCATGAAAGCTGTCGCCGACAGTTCCGGTTTCACGCGTTTCCATCTCTTTTTCTTCTATTCCTGACAGTCACTTCACCACAAACTTTTTAGCAATATCATGCGCTTGAACTAATGTGGCTGAATTTGAGTGTTCTCATAAGGTTCCATTAAAATCGTTGCATGCTTGGCAGTTTATTCCCAATAGTCGCGAAATCGATTAGCAAGATAAAAACAATTTCGTTTTCTGAACATTGCTCAGATAATATAAGCTACAAAGTTGATAGTACACAAACATACTGTGAAAATATGAAATGCACTATGTCGGATGGTTAACAATGAACGTAGCGAACGTGGAACGTAAATAAGTGCGGTAATCACGGTTATACGTATAAATGTGTACGGCAATCACGGTTAGGGAAGTATACGGAACTTAAACTCTGACGGAAAACGGACGAGATAGGAGAATGATAGAAAGAAAGGGATCAGAGCGGATTCGAGGCTTGCCGAGCGGCGCAGAACATCTCGTCTTCGGGAGCGGTGCCGGGGCAGTGGTACTGATTCTGCGGATTGCACACGTGTTCGCGCTTCAGACAGCGTCCCTTCGTCGCGCACATGTACGTCTCGTAGCGCTGGCTCTTGCACTCTGCAACAGTACAACATTCCTCTCGCAGTCCATCCACAATCCTACCGTGACAAGGGCAGTCGTCCTCATCCGAGTAGTCGGGACAGTCGATGATGCCGTCGCAGCGACTGGCCGACGGGAAGCACATGCGCTTCGACTTGCAGTGGAATGCCAACGGGTTGTTGAAGCACGAGTCGCAATCCGCCTCGTCCTCGCCGCTGAAGTTGGCCATGCGCACAACGAAAAGCAAAAAATCACTCACTCGTTGCAATGGTGATAACCGTCGCAACGGAAAATACTCGGGATGCACTTGGGCAGGCCGTCCGCCACAGCCGGCGACTTGCATTGGAACGTCTTCGGGCTGTTACTGCATTCGCACAAGTCGGGCGCCTCGTCCGAACCGTCGGCGCACTGCTTGACGTGATCGCACACCTGTAAACCACAAGCAACCGATGACAATCTTCGCAATATTCGGCTGATGTGCGCGACACGTACCTGCTGTCGAGGGATGCAGCGAGTCTTCTGGTCGACGCAGGCGAAGGCCAGTTCGGGGTCGCACTCGGAGCACGCGCCATCACACTCGGGGATCAGACCCGAGCACGCCCAGCGACGCGGGTAGTCGCGTCCGTTCATGCACTTGATCGTCTTAATCTCCTCTTCCAGCCGACAGACTGAAACGGCTCGCGTCGTCACGTAGCCCTATACGAGAGCGATATACAGCCGGGACAGTCGATTTCGTCCTCGCCCGCGGGGCAATCGTTGGCGCCGTCGCAGATGCGGTCCCTGCTGATGCACCGCCCGAGCGGACCGTCCTTGGAGCACAGGGCCATGTCGCTGCCCGAACACGCTCGACAGCTGAAGCGACGCATTTACCGTCGCACACGGGTGGACGCACTTACTCGCAGCCCTTTTCGTCCGACCCATCAGAGCAGTGCGCGATGCCGTCGCAAATGTGCCACTTGGCGATGCAGCGACGGTCGGGCTCGCACCAGCGACTGCCGCCCTGGCACTCTGCAACAACAACACGCTACTGCCACTCAGAATTGAGGAACACGAACTGTCTTGATTGCAGTTGGTCTCATCGTCCTCGAATTTGCAGTGCGCGTCGCCGTCGCACAAGTAGGTCTTCGGCAAGCAGACTACCGTTGCTGATTTGCCCGACAAATTCGTTCCTTCGCATTTGTACTCGCTCGGTGCGCACTCCGTTTCTGAAACGCTTCATTGCGACCCTCGCCGACGGTGCGGAATCAAGACAAAAACGTGACAACAGAACAACAACAATGACGAGATGGCAAAAACTGACTGCAGTGAAGCTGCTCATCTTGACCGGACGGGCAGTGATGCGTCCCGTCGCACAGTACGTCACCTCGCAGGCACATCTGTATTCCCTCGTCCTTAGTCGGACACGAGAACGTTGTCTGACACTCTGAAGCGCCGCAATAACTTTCAAAAGGCAATGAAAACAATTGCAGACCTCGGCACTGGGCTTCGTCGCTGCCGTCCACGCAGTCTTTGCGGCCGTCGCACACTTTGTTCGTTCCGATGACGATATTCTGCGAATGGATCACAATAACACATCAAGAGGAAAAAATTTGAACGAGTGGACTGATAGGCGAACATACACGGTTCAAAAAGCAAAAATAGCACTAAAAAACGCACAGGGTCAATGGCGCAGCGGAAACCAAAGCCGGTGCAATTGGCCACTGGCGGAACCTTGATCGTCGGATGCACCGCAGGCGCAAGTATCGTCGTCGCAGAAGTCGCGGCAGTAGTGGTCGGTGTGGTCGTCGAGGGGGTTGTGGTCGCTGTCGTCGTCGGTGTCGAAGTGGGCAGAGTCGCTAAAACCAGACCATTTTCACTTGCACGAGGCGAAATCAAATGAGACCTACTCTTCTCTGTCAAACGCACAGTAGTCGCATCGTCGTCCTTGTTCGATTGGAAGTCGGGCGGCAAAGTGGTCAACGTGGTGGATGCATTGGTGCTCTCGGGTGGGCTCGGCGTTGTCGTCTCCGTCGTCGACGCAGTGGTCAGGGTCGTCTCGGTGAAAGGCGGTCTGGTCGACGGCAACAGAGGAAAGAAGAGGGAATTGTTCGCTTCTTCGGCCAACACCGCATTCAGCAGATCCGTGATGTTCACGTTGGCCAAGTCGAGAGTCGAGTTGTCGAATTCGAATGAGGAGGAGGAGGAGTTGAAGTCTTGGGCCGAGCGGCTGGTCGATCTGTTGAGGAGGGTGAGCAAGATAGGCAGCAAGATAATCAAAATGAGCAGCAGCGCCAGCAAGATCGCCGCCACGACAATCTTCGGTTTCGTCCACCATTCTCGCGAAAAGGTTGCGGGCTGCGGCCTTCTGTAATCAAGAAAATAATATATAATTGCAAACAACCACACAGTTTCAACCGCACCGCTGAGCCTGAGCGACAGCGTTTCCTCGCGGCCTGGTCGGATCTCTGACCGCCGTGTCGAACTGATCGAAGCGCAACTGAACGGGCTCACCGGGCGCCTAAACGAATAGTTTCAGTTGGTAGCAGCATGCTAGTCGTCTGATTTTCGAGAAACGCCGGCAATTTACATGCACAGTAACAGATATTATTCAACAAAGTTACAACTTGCGGAAAAGAAACAAATCACTTTCGCAAACGACAGAAAATGCGGGCATCCAGATAAAACCAAACGAGAAAATTTAGGCTCACCGAGCTGTTGGGAGCGAAGGAGCCTTTTCTGCCGAAAGTTTCATCACCGCCAGGAAGCGACATCTTGTTCTGCCGAGTTCGCCGCTCTCTCCCCACAAATTTCTGTCTCTTGGGCTTCTTCTAAGTTTCTAAACTTGAAATGAACCCACCCACGACGAGAATCAACAAGAAGGTGCGCGCGCCGTTCAGAAACGGAATCTTTTCATTCACAACACAAACCTCACACGTCGTAAGCACAGAAATCCATTTCCGCTACCATAATTCACAAACAAAAACGAGAATTTGCATACTACCAGCCAAATTCCCTCAGGCAAGGATGCGATAAGCCAATTGAATATTTTTCGGCATTCGGCAATAAATAGAGAGGAAAAGTCGAAGAAAATCAACTAAAATTCATAAAAAGTTTGGTCTGTTTGTCTGACTTGATCAACAGACTTCTTTTTGGTCATTTTCCAAGTAGATTTTTGAAATTATTTTTAAGTTACTCCATACCATAATTTTTCAGATCTCACCAAGAATTCTAGCTTACTGTATCTTTGCTTTTTATTGCGTTGTTGACACGTGGAAATGCCGGCGTCTGCACTCAGCCGAATTTTATCGGCGGAAGCTGAGCTGTCTGCCTGCCAGCGCTGAAAACTGCTTGGCCAGTTGCGATCGTGCAAAGTTTCAAAGTCGTCATTGTGCTGTAGGAAGGATGGCGTGTTTTCGGGTTTGTCTTGAGTGCTTCCAAGGACCGAGCTACACGGCCACGGCAAGCTACTCGCTGCTCGAAGAACAAAATAAGGTCAAGCTCGACACTTCACATATCGGTAGGTGATTTTAATTTGAAGCCTATCGGTTGCTTGCATGTTGCCGTTTTGTGCAAATTTCTTATTTTGTTTATCACTTTGACACGTCCAATTTGTCGTTCGTGTCTCAACTTCCTGTGCCGCACAAATTACTTTTCGCATTTGTCTTTTCTGCAGGAACGGACGTTGTGATCGTGAAGAATGGTCATAGGATATGCGGATCGGGCGCAGCTCTAGGCAACGCTCCTTTGGTTCAAAACAAGGCATACTTCGAAGTCAAAATTCAACAGACAGGCGAGTCTACCTTGTCGTTCAATGCACAATCCGACCTTTGTAATGGCTGTCAAAATTTATTTATTTATTTGTTTATTGTGTTTCTCAATCAACAGAAAGAACAAAATACATGCGGAGTAACAATCAACATAGCAGTTCACTTCTCGAAAAGTAGTGTTGGCAGAGAGAACGGTACAGCGCTCGAAATCGGTGCTAACAAACCACCCTGAAACAAAAGGAAATAATTTTTAGTCAAAGAGGGTCAGTGAATACAAAAATTGAAATTGAAATAACTGGATTCTTTTCGACGCATTGTTACGTATTGAGCACATTTAATGTTTTTTAATTGCTCGAGATAAATGTTGATGTTTCAGGAGTCTGGGGAGTCGGTGTAGCGCTGAGAGGAATTGATTTGAACAAGATTCCGCTTGGCTGCGAGAACAACTCCTGGGTGTTGCGACAAGACGGAAAATTGTACACCGGAAATGAAGTTATGGCCACGCTGAACGACCCGATCGAGGAAGGCGATGTCATCGTATGCATCATTTGCTTATCCTCTTGGAACAGTTAAATTACGTATAAATTTTAGGGAATCGCCTATGATCATGTTGATCTGTTATTTTATAAAAACGGCGAACCACTGCACACATCGTTATCAGGGATTAAGAACCAGGTGTATCCCGTCGTATATGGTAAAGATCCGTTTAGATTCATCGTTGTCGGGTCAATTCTGTTTTTAGTGGACGATGGAGCTATCGTGGACGTTCAATTCTCGGCATTCTGGTTTTCTCCACCCAAGGGCTTCGAAGAAATCATGGTCGAACAGACCATTCTTTAGTCAGAGGTATTTCAAGGTTCTCATAACTCGCTCAGCAGATGAATGTTTTTCTTTGCGATTTTTATCACAATCCATTTACGCTGCTCCTCTCTGCTATCAGCATATGTTTGCATTTATCAATGATTGCTGTTCGGCTACATTTCGTTTCTTTTGTTTGCTTAACTGCTAACTGAAGTTCGTCAAATACGACTGTAAACTGTTCATATTTGTGTGATGTTCGAGGATCTTTCAGTTAAGAAAACGTTCGATCTGATGTGAAATGTGATTATGATTGTTAAATTGATTACACAAGAGTTGTTTACTTGACTGCTGGTCGTTGACGGCAATGGAAGAGCATTTCGGCGACCCTCAACGCCACTATGCGTGTACCTACTTGTTGATGTGATTTGATTGCGTGCTAATGGTTGTGCAAAAGTGGCAGATGAACAAGGTGCTGGGGTGGACGGGGGTGGTGTGTCTGGTGGCGACGATGAGATCGCGCTGGTTGCGCTACTACCTGTGCCGCTACGAGACGCTGGTAGTCGCGTGCTTCGTGCTGTGCATGTGGGTGTACGTCCGATGGATCACCGACCGCGCCCGTCCACTGATCAAAGGCGCCGCTCTCTTGCGAAACGACATGCGATCCGCCGACGGTCCTCAAGCTCAGATGATCGACCTTGGTTTTCGAAATCTCACGAGCGAAGGTAAAGGTAGTACATATTGCTTTCAGAATTTTTTATAAATCCTGTGTAATGTTTCAGTTGGCGACGTGTGGAAGTTTAGCCAACGCGATTTTTGCTATTTTGCGATGCAAGGAGTGCGGTCGTCGATGGAAGACCGAATGCACTACCTGCGCGACCCCTTTAACTCCAATCTCTCAATCTACGGTATTTTCGACGGCCACGGAGGAAAGGTGTGATTCAGAGGGCATTTTGGTTGAGTTCAATGCGAATATTGCAGTTCGTGTCCGAGTATTTGGAGTCGACTTTCTCCAGGTCGCTACGCTTGCGACTGCTCAAGTTCGGCATTCCAACTCGACGCAGCAGCATCGTGAGTACGAGCAGTAGCGCTGAGCACGACGCCATTGCCGAGGTCTTGATTTCCTTGTAATTGCCAACGCAGTAGATTCTGTTGTTTGCAGGCGATTGTGACTGAAATGCATAATATTGACAATGCAATCTCACGTCTCGATCCTGCAATCACCTCTCTTACTGGTAGAGCAGTCTTTCTGTCCATTCGTTATGGTCCGGTGTCATGTTGTGATCTTTGGAATGTCGAGCCTGCTGAGAATCCAATTATTGCTCTGGTTCAATGACTGTCAGCGACGAATTGATTTCAGGATCTACGTTGATAGCAGCGATTGTGCAGCAGAATCGGTTTCTGACGATCGTCAACGTCGGCGACTCAAGAGCGGTCGTGTGCGACCGTGACGGAATGGCGCGCGCCGTCTCAGTCGATCACAAGCCGACCGATGTATTCGCTTTCTTGCAATCAGACATTGATTGATTGATTGATTGACTGACCTTTTTTGCTCTGCTCGTCCGCAGTCAATCTGATCGTACGAGCCGTTCGATTGAGTGCCTGAATCTTTCTTGCACGGGAGTTGATGGACGTTGGTTGCAGGAGCTGGAACGGAAGAGGATCGAGGCTGCGGGCGGCTTCGTGTCGTGGAATGGCGTGGATCGCGTGCAGGGTATCCTTGCGACATCGCGCGCCTTCGGCGACACATACCTCAAGCGGATGGATGTGATCACGGCGCACCCGGACGTGTACCAGATCGATCTGGCCAAAGAGCGCGTGCGCTTCGTGTTGCTGGCGTCTGACGGCCTGTGGGACGTGCTGACCAACCAGATGGCCGTCGACATTGTGCGCGACGAACTTCAGGCGTCGGGACGGCAGCCGGACGCTTGTCTGAGGGCGGCCGAGAAGCTGGTGCGCACCGCGATTGCCCGCGAGACGGTGGACAACGTGTCCGTCTTCGTCATTAGATTCCGTGGCAGTACCTAATGGCGATCATTGCCGTGCGCATATTTGTCACCCGTCTGTCCATTCTGATGACGGCCCGCGATGTTTTTGGTGGGTGGTTGCTGGCGGCTTCCGTTCCTCCTCCCTGTGCAATTACCCTTCCAACTTCCATTTTTGCGTATTACTGTAGTCTTTCGCTAGCTGCTATTTCTGACGTTTGCTTTATTTCCGCGTTCTGTTTGATGGCCGAATCGAGATTAGCAATTGCGCGGTTTTTGCGTTGCCATTCGTGCCTGTGGTTTTGCTGGAGTTTGCCGTGAACGTTTGTGTAATGCCGTTTTGATGCGAGATGTGTTGATGCGTGGGTCGACGGCGTGGCGGTGCGGAAAACGAACGTTGTGAAGTGAAATGTTGAGCGGAAGGAGAAGTAGGTCGGCGATTTCACGGCGGACGCCTATCATTGGCCGACACAAAGCCGAAGACTAATCACGGTCGGCGTTGCGCGCTTCGATTAGCACTCGACTGAGATTGCCGTTCCGACGGCTTCCCGTCGAACGATCAATCCGCTGCTTCTTCGCTCTGCGGGGGTCAGACGACCGTCGGACCGCCCGGTCGGCAGGCGGCACCTGTCTCCAGATCCCTCGTCCGGCCACTTGCATGAATCCCGTCCCTCAACTCGCTAATCGATCTCCGTGTGGCCGGTCGACTCGGGTCGCCGCCCCCTGGGCCAACGGTCGAAAAGCGCGCTAACCGGTCGCCTAACCCGATTCGTCCGTCTCCCGCTTTTTCGCCCTCTCTCATTCAATCGGGCGCAATTTATTCGATTTGATCCCCGCGTTTTGTCCGCCTGTCGGGCCATCGTGGTCTGCGCCATCGGCCGGATCGACGGTGGTTGGCTGCTCGCTGGTTGCGCCAAGTTCGCATCAACTCGACCGAGTGCTTGTTGACTGTGTCATTGGTCAACTGTACGCCGCTGGCGCCAATCACCGAACGAGCGCTGGCCGGAAACAATTTGCCTTTGCTGCCGACGAACGTTGATTTACGGCCGCCGTTTGAGGGCGCTTGGGCCGTCCTCACGGCTCGGTGCACTAGCCGACAATGAGCTTGTTGTGCGCTCAGCTGCAGAACAGTAGCAAGGACGGTAATTCGTCGCTTCATAGCAACGAGTCTGTGTCGGACGGTGTGGTGTTGCTGCAGCGCATTTCGTACGCCTACATCACACCATGCATCATTGCTTGCGGCGTGTTCGGCGACATCATGACCGTGTTTATTCTGACGCACCCGTTGCTACGACGCGGCAGCGTCATCTACACATATCTGACGTTCCTGGCCATCACCGATCTGTGCACGCAGCTGTCCGTCATTCCCATGGTCATGTGGCTGCTCGACTGGAAGCTGTGTTCCTACACGGCCGCCATCTTCTATGCGCACATCGGCTTTCCATTGACGAACGCGTTCATGGGCGCCAGCGTGTGGATTGTCGTGTTTCTGACGTTCAGTCAATACATGGCCGTCTGTCATCCGTTCCACAACAGCAACCTTCGCTCGCGTAAAATGTGTTTTTGGCTGACAGGTGACGAGCAGGATATATGGACCAGTTTGATGCGTGGGATTATTTTAGGCCTCGCCTACGTGCTCAACTTTGGCATTTACGCCCCATGGGGCGCCCGCAAGTACGTGCAGCCAGTTCCGGAGCCAGGGAACAGCACTTACATGAACCAGACGAGTGGATATTGCAAGTACATCGCCTGCGAGGAACCCTCGGTGGTCACCGCCCAGTGGTACGACATCTACCAGTGGGGGCGTGAAGCGATCAGCAGATTCATACCCTTCGTATTCGTCGCTTACTTTAACATCAGCATCCTCATGACCTACCGCGTGACGAAACGCGACCGTCTGAAGCGCATGGCCGACTCCCAGAAGCGCTCCTTGTACGAGAAGAGCGAGCACGAGGAAAAACGACTGTTCATGCTTCTCGTCAGCATCGTCACGCTCTTCTTCTTCTGCACCATTCCTGCCGCTCCGCTGACCATTCTCGTTAAGGACGCCTGGTCCCAGCATCTGCCCTTTCAGATCATCCGCTCCATCATCAACATTCTCGAATTCACCAAATTCGCCCTGAACTTCTATTTCTATTGTCTGATCAACCCGGACATCCGCAGGATCTGCGCTCACATCATAATGTGCCGCAAGATGACTCGGCCGGCACGAGTGAAGGGAAAGGCGGTGAACATTTCGCAGTACACGAAATCGACAAAGTCGACGATACGCGATCGCGCGGCGCACAGCGAGTCTTCGCGTCGCAGCAGCCGAGTGGAAGGCGATTTCAGTCGAAAGAGCAGCGGTGTGAGCGTCCACAATCCGCGCAGCTTGCACGACCGACGCAAGTCCTCCGCCTCCAGTCTCCACTTACGCAACACCCTGCTCATCGCCAACGAGAACGGCGCCTTCGATCATCTCACCGTCATCAGAGAGTCCGAGACCGACTCCATCTCGCACTCCCTCGACATGGATCCCGAACTGCCCCACGAGCGGACGAGTATGCTGTGACGTCCACGGCTGCGCAAATTTCGAGCACACTTCAACCAAATGATAGTCGATGCATGTCCCGGTGTCGCATTGCCGTCTCGTTGTTCTTGTCTGTAATTTGAACGGCTGCCGTCGCTGTAGCGAATGGCGGAGAGATATATATATTTGTCGCCCGAGTTTACGAGGAGAGTGACCGAAGAGCGCACGCCGCTCATCCGTCTCAAGTTCGGGGCGGGGAAGCAGGGTTCGTTGGCGAACGAGCGCCATCTCGGCTGAACGAAAACAAATCGCCGACTAATTCGATTCGATCGCCACGAAGAGAGAGTGTCGGTGGGTCGTCCGTCGGCGAGTGATTGCAAACGAGCCACGGAGCGTCTGTTCCAGAGCCGATCTAAGCGCCTCACTTGCTTCCTGCTCGTCGTGCGACGGCTTGATTGTGTTAATTTGTGGACGTGCACCGCTCGCCCGCCGCCCGGACGCATGCAACATTGGTCGCGCCCACCTCACCACATCGATCTCGGCCTAATAGCGCTAGTGGTTCAGAACCCAGCCATTGCAATTTCACCGGAAACTGCCGCCAATAAACGCTCTGTGCGGATTGTGGTAGGCGTCGGCAGACGTCGGCGGCGCGCGTTTCGGGTCGCCGTCGATTGATGAAGCGTCGTCGTAGAAAACTCATTATGCCTCACGCGATTCAGCCCGCGTTGTTCCTCGCCGCCCGGCGTCTTCGCTTCTGCTAACACCCGTATCTGTCGCAGGGCGTGAATGAAGCGAAAAGTCACTATATACAACTGTCTTCAGGACAACGCAATGCCGCCCTGCCCTGACTGACCGGGGCGGAAGAGAGCAATGATGACGGAAGTCGAGGCGAGCCGCCTCGATTACATGGCGCACGTGGTGGCGATGCCGACGCTTCTGGCCGTCGGACTGGTCGGCCAGTCTCTCAACTTGTTCACTCTGCGACATCGATCGCTCAACGGCGTCGGCTTCATCTATCTGCGCGCCGGCGCCGTCGCCGACATCTTGTCCATCTTCGCGATGGTGCCGTTCATCGTGCGCCATGCGGAGAGTCACTGGGTGCACAGCTATCCCGCCATGTGGTTCCATGCGCATCTCGAGCTGCCCATCATCAACGCGCTCATCACCGCCAGCACTCTGTGCATCGTCGGCCTCACTGTCGACCGCTATTTGTGCATCTGCCACCCTTTGACGGCCATCCGCACGGTGAACACGGCCAAGCGAACTCATATCATCATCATCAGCTTGTATGCAGTCGCCTTCGCCGTGTTTGTGCCCTCAGTCTTCCAAAAAAAAATAGTAGAAAAGTTCGACTACACCAACGCCAGCTATTTTTCCATTGAACGGGACAGCGATCTCAAAGACGATCGAGTTTTTCAAATGTATCTCATGAGCCGAGAGGTGCAGTTCGTGTGATCCATAACTGGACTATCTTCAGCGTTGCAGGCGGTTGCTCGACTCGGCCCGATTCTAGTGCTCGTTGTGCTGAATGCGGTGATCACGGTGAACCTTCGTCGGCACGCCAAACGTCACCGACTGTTGACAGTGAGCAGTCGCAGTCGAAGGGACTCGAGAGTATCGTTGCCAGGAGGGCACTGCGATCCGTCGCCGCGGAAGTCTCGCGCGGACGTGTACGAGTCGGAGCGCCGCATCTACGTGCTGCTGGTGATCACGTCTGTGACGTTCGTGGCGTGCACACTGCCCGCCAGTTTGCTGTCGCTGGCGATCGACCGATCGGTCGAGATGTCGCTCACATTCCAAGCGTTTCGCGCCGTGGCCAATCTCCTCGAGGTCACCAGCTATTTCGCAAACTTTTACTGCTACGCGCTGTGCAGCACTGAGTACCGCAATGCGTTCCTCGACATGCTGGGCTGCCGAGGGCATTTGACGAGCGTGTCGACTGGCGAGAGTGTCACATTCAAAGGCAAAGCGAGCTTCAGAGCGCCGCGCCGCCGGTCGGCGCCCCAACGCCTGGGCGTGCAGACGGAAGAGCGTCGTTCCTCCGTCGGGCGGTCGCTTTTGCCGCACCGCACGAGTGTCATCTGACGAGTGGGAACGCAATGATGCGCAACCTCAATCACCCTAATTCAGTTTATGTGCCTCTCTCATCTCACCGATACACGGCCAATTACACTGGAGCAACGCTAATTTTTCCGGCCATCAAGGTTTTGAAGTTTGATTCGAGCATCTTTTACTATTGGACGAAACTACTATTGAAAAATTGATGTCTTCATTGATTGATGAGTCGACTTTGTGCAATGTAACAGAAACACATTAATGTTCCGAACGCTTACGTCGTCGAATTTTACTTCGCGTGATTTACATTGTTCGTACTCTTGTTTTCACTTAGCGTTACTGGACGGTTGACCAATTTGATAGACCTCCGGTAATATCTCGATTCAGTAATGTGAAGAAGAACTGTGAGCGCGGCATGATTATTGAAGTCATTTCACATCTTTGCATTGGCGAGGGTTGGTATGGCGGAGCCAACAACGGCTTTGCGCTTGGAGTCGACTTTGGAGTATGAGGAAGGCGATCAGATGGGCGTGTTCCTCAACGAACAGCTGGTCGTCCAACGCGTGCAGCAGGGGACGGCCGCCGAAGGCAAGCTGCACCCGGACGACGTGCTGCGCAGCGTCAACGGACGCCCGCCCCATCGAGACGCCCCATCACTTGTTCGGTCTGCTCGGACGCGCGTGGCCCGCCGCACGAGTCGCCCTGGACCGACCGGTGAGGACGCCGCTGACGCTCCACCGTATGCAGACGATCCGGGTGCAGTGCGCGCCCGAATACTCCTACTTCATCTCGATTATGGTCGTGCGATCGAACGTGCGTCTCGGATTCGGCATCAACACCTTGAACAACAGGGTGATCGTGTCGCGGCTGGACCGCAAGAGTCTGCACCTGGAGCCGTCGGCGTGGACGGTATTCCCGTGGTCGACCAGGAGAGGGCCAGGACCAGAATCATCGCCTCCATCACAACGAACAAGCGAGTGACGACGGTGGAGGAGCGCGCCGAGTCGCCCAGGTCAAAGACGTTGATGCGCGCCGCTGGCCGCCGACGCGGCCCTCATCACCCGGCGGGAGAGCGACCGCCTGCGCCGCTCGCCCCCACCCGTTCCCAAGCCGATATGCGCCGCCGACGCATCAGCAAGAATCCCAAGCTCAGCTTCGCGCCTGGACCGCAGGAGACGGCGATCGTCAGCGACACGGACTCCCCCCGGCTGCTCATGCGCGTGCCCATCAACCCGCGCGCGTTCACCGCCGCCACCTCTTTCCCACCCAATGAGGCTCTTCGTTTTTGTTATGCATTCTTGGTGAGACCGGCTTAGCTATAGGACTGATGACGTCATGCTCACAGTTACGCCGGTCTCA
>JAQGCX010000505.1:0-16131 GCA_034700205.1 Plectus parietinus | reverse complement strand
TATCATAATAATAAATGATACTCAATGATATTTTAGCAGCGAAAATTGCTCAGTCCCATGAACATCATTTTTTCTGTTTGAACGATGTTGAATTCCGGTTAACTCTAGTAGAAATGAATAGTATAGCGGTGCATTAAATTATGTGGTTGATCTATTCAGATACTACCAGCCGACGACTAACCTACCGGAACGCCTTCAGCCGTCAGGCATCTCAAGACAATACGGTCTACGCACTTGTGTCATCAAAGCCCTCTTCTATTTCTACCCGCCATTCGTGAATCGCGTGACGAGTGCATCGAGTCAGTTTATCTTTCTTGCTTTGATAACACTGAGTCATCGATGTGTGACGTGCAGCGATTTGCTTGAAAACACGCGCTGTGAACAAGCTGCTCAAGAGCGTCTGCACGGATGCGTGGTACGAGCAGAAGACGGTCGACAGCACTCGACCCACACCCGTCTTCATCTTCTACTTCGCGTTCAGCAGCGGTTACAGTCGCCAGCAGATGGTCGTCGATAAAAAAACAAACAAATCCGCCGACAAACTCGACTATCTCGACAATGTCTGGGCTCACCTCGCCGACGGCTGTTCTGTTCTCAAGGTAGTCTGTCTGCGATTATAAAAACAATCACGGCGACCAGTCTCTTGCTAACCATTTCAAATTTTCGCTTATTTCTACGGTACAAAAGAGCGCAAATACGAGTTCCCGAATTGGCGTCCTGCCAATATTTTGTTCTTCCCGCCAAAAACCGTAATTTCGCACTTCATCAATTATTTGTCATGGTTCTTTAACAATAGTTCACAATATTTCTTTCAAGCAACTGCTACAAAAAGAATCATGGCGACCAGTCTCTCGCTAATCATTTCAAATTTTCGCTAATTTCTACGCTACAAAAGAGCGCAAATACGAGTTCCCGAATTGGCGTCCTGCCAAAATTTTGTTCACTACCTAAAATTTTTGTCTTCCCGTCAAAAACCGTATTTTCGCACTAGCCGTTCGTTATAAGACAGAATGATACAGTATGCTTGTGACCGGACTGGTTTCGCTGGCGCCGACAATACCAATGTTTGCACAAAGTTGAATGATTCGTACAAGTCGTTCGCGATATTTATTCTGAACAAAGTGATTTTCAGGTAGAAACTAGTCGCTTTATGCGCGTGCCTTTCGTGCTTAATTCGCTGATGAGTAAGGCGACGCTATCGCTGATGACCGACATGCGTTCGTACTCGCTGCGACTCGAATTTGTTGAGCCGAAAGGCCGCTGTGCGGGACCGAAAGGCGAGAGTGTGTCGCTGGGCGCCACACATTTCGTCCATTTGGACATGGTCGACAAGGTCCAGCTACTCGACTGGTTCCACCCCGACTACCCCCTCCCCGTCGTCTAGAACGTTTTCCCTCCACCTGGTTGTGTTGTCGCACTGAAATTGTGTAGTCGTGATCTGTCGTGTTTTCGTCATATTTTCCAGTCAATAGCCCACGCAAACTGTCTTCTGTTATGCACTAATTCCAGTGGTTCCAACGTCCATTCTCTATGCTTTGCTCTGTTGAATTGATAATTTCGTTGTGGGGCAGTGTGATAAAGGATAAAAAGGTGGACGGAGCGAAGTTTGGTGAACAAGAAAGGAATGATAATACACATACACACTTGACGGCTGCGTTATCGCGCATGACGACGACGTTTCGGTCGGCCGGCGAGCGCGACAATCGCCTCCCTCGGCAACGCGAGCACGGCCGTCCGACGGAGCAGCCTTAGTCACCGGACGAACGTCGACCGTCGGCGCGCGCCTGCCGGTCCGCTGCTGCTGCGCGTCTGCCGGCCCTCTACTTCTTCCGATCGCCACTTGGCCCCGTCATTCCACTCTTACGCCGACCAATACCTCCGTTTTACGCCAGTCCGGCTACTAACGGATAATCCAAAATGGCGAATCATGATGACAGTGAAGAATGGGACGAGGAAGACGATGAAGAAGAGTGGCAAAGACCGTTCGAAGGAAGAGCACCAGAACATGCACCGAATCCGCAGTACGAAGCTCCGACGCCAGGTTAGCAGCGATACTACTTGTCTCGCGGTGCCTTGTTTTGTACGTGACCGGGTCGAATCGGCCGAGGGTGTTGCGTCGGAAAAAGGCCGCCTACCGCGGTAGGGCGCCGCTCTTTTTGTGTGACGGCTGGCAGCAGTTCGTACGAGGTTGTACTAGTTGTGTGTCGCTTTTCTTCGCGCCTCCCGAGTTTTACTAGCTACTAATCGACTCATACGACGGCCGGGCCATTCATTTCGAGGCCCGCCGTGCCATTATTGGCTCACGTTGGCAACGGCAGTGCTGAGTCAGACGCGTTTTTGTGCTTCCTCTGGGGTAGTCGGCGCAATGAATTTTGCAAGCCTTCGTCGCGACGTGAACACTATGTTGCTCCATGTGCGCCTATCCGGCTGTAATAAATCGAATTCATTTCATTTCATGCCAGGTCCGCACCATTTGTTGTTTTGGTTGAAAACTGCGCTTTAGCTGCAGCGTAACATCGATATTTTAGGCAGTATGCGACCGCCGCTAGCTCCCCGAATCAACGCGGCGAGACCTCGATCGGAAAGTAGAACTGATCTGCCCGACCCACCGCCTGCACCCCATGGACGGACACACAATGGTGTGGCTCGGTCGAATACGACTAGACCGCCACCGCCAGCACAATCCGAAAGAAATAATAATTTTGTAACTGCGAGAATGTTGTTCGAACCCAATTCAACGCTTCCTCGAAGCAACAATTTTCGCCCAGCAGCACCGGGTACACCTTCGCCGCGCCAACCGCATCCGCAGCACACTCGCCAAATTTCGAATCCAGAGAGGCCTCCCCGACCACCAAATGTCGTACCAAGACGTCCGACGCCCAGGCCGCCGATACATGAAAGACCTGAAGATCGGAGCGGACGCAATGCGCGTCATCGTCAGGATAGCGGACATGCTGCATTACCAACTGCTTCGAGATTTCAACCGCTGACCCCGTCTGGTGCGACTAATGGAGCTGCCCATGTACAATTAGAGATATCTTTCTATGACGACGACTTATTCATGCTGATTTAGGTAAGAGACATGATGAGCGAACTGAGAGCGCGAGGAGCTATGCAATCGTCGGAGACGCACATGCATCATCAACATTCGACACAGCCTTCTTCACGACACCGAGTAAGCTTCGACGATCACATGGAACCGCCGAATCCGCCACCAATACAAAATCTACCGCCGCCAAGACACGCACAGGACAGACCGACTGCCACGGTACGTCCGTCGCCTTCGCAGGTTGGGTCAGCCGGCAGACATAGGCCTCGGCACATCATCCGCCCTCCAACTATGACAACGGCTCCCTTGGAGGTCCGTTTCTGTCGCCTTGCCAATCACAACTTTGCTTTCAGGACCCATTGCATATGCGACACTGGTACCATAACAAGATTGACAGAGACGAGGCGGAAAGACGTCTACGCCAAAAGAAAGTGGTGAGCCTTATCAGTTTTTGCATGGGTCTTTGACGAAGATGCGTAACGAACTTTGGTCAACAAGCACCGACTGTTGTCAAAACTCACATTATAATAGTTTGCAGAAATGAGTTATTTGCTCTCTCTCTCTCCATCATTATTACTGCACGATATGTGATACAAGTCATATTTCAGAACGGTGCTTTTCTGGTTCGTGAGGGCAAGCAAGAACAAATACCATTCGTACTTTCGCTCATTCACAATAACCACGTTTACCATACACTTGTGAGGAAGAAACCGAACGGATTATTCGCGGCTGGCAAAAGCGAGAAAGAGAAGGAACCGGTAACTAGATCGACCACTGCTTCTCATGCACGACACTGCCATTTTAGGAGTTTGAGTGCATCGAGAAGCTCGTAGCACACTACAGAGACCACGAGATCTATTTGATGGGCAAACAGCCGGACGCTCAGATCCAATGTTCCACCTTGTTGACAATGCATGCTGAGAAGCCACCGGCCCGATGATGTACTGGCAATTTACTCTCATTGTTCATTGCATTGTACGATTTGTGTCCTTCGGGTGTTCATTAATAGTCTTCCGCGAGTAAATGCGGCTGCTTCGCGTTCTGCGGGGTGTTGTTTGTTCGCACGGCTCAGTGGTCGGTGGTCGTTGCCGATCGGTCGTTTGAACAGCGGGCGCCGCTTATTACCGCTCGTCGGCACGTCCGGCGGGAGTCGCCGGTCCGCGCAAATTAGCAGCTTACGCATGATTTTCACGCTTTGCACAGCTAATTGCCCGCGCGCGTCGAGTGACCGTTGGATGGACGGCGCCTTGGACCCGTTAGGCGCGCCGTCTGAAATTAGCAGCGCGAGATCTGTCTCGGCCGGGTGGTCAGCAGATCGAAGGAGGCATTCGGCCGCTGCCCAACGCAGCGTCCGGTCCAGGCGACAAGTTGATTGGCCAGAAGCCCGCTGGACGGAATTCGATTCGACGAACGGCCTGTTTACTCGATTGCTGTCCACCGACGAAGCGATTGACTTTTCGGCGGCGACCATTGGTCAGCGTGTTTACGCGTTTCCTGTCGGCCATGATTAGATGCGTGCGTCGTAAAGCGAATGACTAAGTTTATTGCTTTTTCGCTGTGCAGTGGTCTATGACCGGCGGCCCCTCGACAGTCGGTCGAGTCATCGTATCCATCAGTTGGCAGTTCTGCTGCATCGAGGAGTCGTCAGTACACTTGATCTGCCAGGTGCGAAACGAAACACGAGCGGGCTGGTCCGGAAGTGTGCTTATGTTAGACAAGAGCGTGTTCCAGCGCGCGCAAACAAAGACGCGTGGTGTGGAGGTAACGTTAGCCGGCGCGCGTGGTCGAAGGCGCGCCGAGGAGTGCCGGTACCTCGCGTTAGAGTGCCGCTAGGTGGTCACAATCAATGCGCCGATCGCGAGGCGCAATAGGGTATCGTCCGGCAAAAAGCGCCATTGGTCGTTCGAGTCCGTTGGCGGCGCCTCTCGGCTAATTCCTGCGATCGATACACACCCAATGGCCCAGTTCGAAAGTCGGACGGCGCGATGTTCAGCGCGGAAGAGACGTTCCGGCGAGGCGCAAAAGCTACACTCGGCGCGTCGATGAAAGACTCGGCGCCTCGCCTTTGACCACGGAGGGTAATTACGCAGCGTCAAGTCGACGGTCTGTTGGAAGAGCGTGAAGCCTGTTGCGGCTAGTAGCCTTTGAAGGCTCCCTTGGCCGTCATCGTGTCGCCATCCGAGCCGTTCATCGCCACACCGAATGGCTCTTCCGCTTGACCGCTAATGCTATTCGACAAGCGAGGCAGCCTTACTCGTGCGATTCGTTCAGGTATGAATTTCGATTATGTCGCCGCCGCTATTTCGGGCCGTTCGCGCCGCCCGGTGTGCACCGTTCTATCTGCAAGAGCTTCAATATCTTTCTGACTCGTCCGTACGGATTGTAATTATCCACGGATGTCCCGAAATCGCTGTCGACGGCCGTTTCGCGCGAAAACGCCCAAAATAACGGCCATATTGTCGCCATTCCCTAGAGGCGTCTGCTTTAACTGCACCGTGCCAAGCTCCAGTGTGGTCCGAGTCAGTCTGATCGTGCGCGAAGAATCAATTCCTCAAATCGCCAGTTTTCACTCGAGATGGAGCGAAGAATTGGGCGTGTCTTCTTGCATGGTTTCCGTTCGCCGTTCGTCTGCGGTCGGTCACTCATGAAGTGTGTGGAAGGCGATCGAGTGGTCGCTTGTGTCGTCCCCCGGGTTCCGAGTGGACTGCGAGTGAAGGACTATGTGTGGGGTGTCAGGAGACAGTGGCGGTCTGTTGCGGGTGGACGAGCCATCGATTCGAGCATGGCCGAAAGTCCGGTCGGTGGCCACCGAGCCCCGTGACCAGACCAGCTGGCTGCGGATGGGCGCGCCCGCCCGAGCGGGCCGGTAATTCGAGCCCGGACTGAAATTGTCCGTGAAATAGCGCCCGTCGATGGATACGTTCAAATTTCTTTGATCGTGAGAAGGGGGGGGGCGACGGTGGCTGTGGTGGTTGTCACGCCTGGACGAAGCGACGAGGACCACCGCGGCCGATATATACGCCTGCGCCCGCCCGTGGCAAACACTGTGCTGCGCTTGTTGAGGTCGCGACGGTGGCATGCCCGAAATCTCTTGCGATAACAGCTTTTCTGCCGGACTGCGACCTGAGGATTAGGGAACGCTGTCGGTCGGACGAAATGGTGGTCGGTCGGTCGATTCGAGCGACCCCGGGCCAATCGCTTCCGGCAAATTGGACGGACGGGCGCTGTCCACCCCAATATGGCCGGGGTGCGGTAATCCCGCTCGGCAAATATTATATCACAGAAGCGGGCGCCTGACCCTCGGGACCATCCGCTGCCGGTGGTCAGCGGTTGGCGTAATTAGCGCGGTGAGTGCCGCAAGTCCATGCGGAGACGAGCGATTCGATTAGCGAAATGCGACTTATTCATGTGCCATGTTTATGATTGGATTGGTCGGCTATCAGACCAGCCACATTTTCGGTTCTGACCAACGGTCAGTCTGGCGATCAGACCAGCCGCATTTTCGGTTCTGACCAACTGTCAGTCTGGCGATCTCCACTGATCGTCATCGCTTCGCACTGCCCCCCTCCCCCACCACCGTCGGTCCGTTGTCGTTTTGTCGGATCGGCCGTCGCCGTCTTTGCACGAATATTTAGCGCTTCGAATCGGCCGACGACTCGACGAAGCGCTGATTCAATCAGCGACCATTGTCGTCGACGACCGAGGATTAGCGTCGCGCGAGAATCGGGCGCGTCACTTTCTGACTGAATAGACTTCTTCAGTAGCGTCCTTGAGCGCGCCGCTGTGCACGCGGGCGCTCATAAGCGCAGACCACCCGCGGTGCCGTGCGCTAATCAGCTGTGACACGGTAGTTCAAGTGTCCAGATTGCATCTGCGCGCCCGCCCCGCTTTTGTCTGAGCGAAATCTAGTTAGCCCACTAGACCGCTAATCGCCGCATTGAGTGCCGCCGTGCTCGGTCAGCCCACCAGGGCAGTCTTCTTTGCGTTTTTCGATTGCTACTCCAGCAGTTCGGCCAGATGTGCCGAAAGATGATCCTTGCTTTGATTTCAATTGGTCCCGCGAAGATTTAATTTCGCAGCTATGGATATTATGATGTACAATAATTACGGTATACGCGTCATGAAAATTCATTGATAAATCATAACGAAAATAGAACGAGTTGTACTTTTTTGCGGCTTAGTGTTTACGTTCAAGAAGATTAGCGAGAAGGTCATGAAGACAAGGAAGAGGATGAAATATTTAGCGAGAGGGCTGTGCGGTCGGGGCGCAACAGGAAGACAATCGGGTCGGGACGGCCGGCGGGTGAGCGGAGTGGAAAATTGATTTCGCGCCCGTTTACAATTTCTCCGCGAGTGCTGCATCTTCTTCGATGGCGACTAGTGTGGCGCCGGCTAAATTCGTCCCTGTCGTACTCTGAAAATAATGGGTCGCGACGTTCCCGACGGACCGATGTATCTGTTGCCACAGCCCTTATTGTGTGGCCTTGCTGTCAGTCGTCGCCGTACACACGAGTTGTCGATTCCCAGGAGTCTGAGCTTATTACGAGCAATGCTCGGTGTGTGCGCGATATGACCGAGGGCGGGGGATGAGATCGGGCGATCAGGTATTATCGGCGGAAGAAGAACATGTTTGGGATCGACAGAGAAGACTCTAATCGGGCGGCTGACGGGAGATGGATGGGTAGGTCGAGCCGCCGGACGAAGCGGCCGGCCGGGCGCGGATTAGCGCGGTCGCAAAAACAGTTGCCGTCGGTCTTCATTGGCCGACCACTCAGTGCTAGTTGCCCGTCGGCTGTCGGCATTCTGAGCTCGGCCCGGGCCGACCATTCTTCACACACTTCGGTCATCATCCGCGCGCAAATCCAACGCCGCTGGCGACCCTTCCCGTCCAACCATCTGCGGCTTCCGGACTTCTCTCCATTTCCTTCCCTCCAGAGGGTGATTTTTCGCGCCGTTTTGCTGTATTGTTTACCGCCAATGGAGCGATCGAGATTATCGCCGGCGGTCGTGGGTCTTACCGTTGGATGTGGTCGTGGTCGGATTAGCATATCGGGGCGCGGTCGCGTCGCGTCGTGGCGGCAAGGGACAGGCGGTGATTTAGGGCGGTCCGTTGTCCGGCGGCCGTCGTGCGCTGAGTTACGATAGCATCTGTTGCTTTCCGGGCGCGCTACAGGCGGCGATGGACGCATTGAGCGGAAAGGAGCCACAACGATTGTTTCAGATCTCAGTGCCATGCGGCGTCTGTGCAACTGTGCGAGTTGGAAGTGATTGATTTGGTCATTTGAACGGATCACATGTTACTTCACTCAGTTGAACTTTTCCAGTCGCCGAGAACGACCATGGGTTATCTGACGTCGATCGCAAGGCTTTATCTAGTGCTCCTACTGCTATCGGGTTGGTGCAATTTTTTCGTTCTGTTTCGTGCCTGGCCCGCGCGCCGCCTCGTTTAGATGCTGACGCGATTATTTTCTCTTTCAGCATCCGTCATCGCTTTGCAGCACTCGGAGAAACCGACGAACGTGACGGTCCCGTTGGGGGGACGATTGACGTTGCGTTGCGCCATAGAGAACCCGAGCGGTCAAACAGTACAGGTGCAATGGCGAGCGCCCGACGACACGCTGCTCGGTTTCAACCGCGGCGTCGTGCCAGGATTCCCTCGTTATTCTATCGTCGGTGACCAGACGGCGGGCGAGTATCATCTGAGCATCGAAAATGTGTGTTGATGGTTGCAGGCCCGGCTTAAAGGTTCGGGAAGGCCCTGGACCTTTTTTTCTTGAGGGGGTCTACGTACCGCCGGAGGCGAAAATTCTGCATATATCTTTGTATTTTGTCTAGGGCTGTAAAAAGAGTGAACGGGGAAACTAATTGCCTGCCATTATCTGCTATGTTTTGAAGGGGAAGTGTGACAGAATGGCGAGATTCAGAAATAACCTTACAGATCCCGCCATTCTGTCACATTTTCCCTTCAAAACATAGCAGATAATGGCAGCCAATTAGTTTCCCTGTTCACTCTTTTTACAGCCCTAATTTTGTCGTTTGAGGTGTTCTTTTGGCGGCTGGGGGGGGGCGATGGACCTCTAAGCTCTAAGGTGGAAAAAGGGGGCCTATAAGCCGGGGCTGGATGACTGACTGGGCGCTGTTTAATGCTGACAATCTCGCGTGCAGGTGACCCTGGACGACGATGGCGAGTTTGAGTGTCAAGTTCTGCCGGCGAGCGGTGCACAGAATCGTCTGCGAGCCAGCGCACTCGTCAGCGTTGTCGGTAAGTATGATGGGCAGCGACTAGTGCCGGCTACTACCTTGAGGCCGAAGGGATGTTTGTCTGGTCTGGCGCGTGCCGAGGGAGCGGCTGCCCGCGACTTCACCGTTCCGAATAGCCGCCCTGTTCGCGCTTCGTAGACCAGCCGAGCGGTTGTAAAAGAAACCGACTGCTCGTTGCGATAATTGTTCGTCGGCTCGACGAGCAACTCACTCGCTCGTCTACTCGGCGGCCCCCGGCCCGTGTTTTTCCCGCCGGAGAGACGGTAAATAACGATCGGAAAAAGCGTCGGACAGCTGCCGACCACGGAGGCCTCTTTGCCCGATCCCGATCTCGCTCTTGGTGCATACCGACACACACCGCACTGCCGGGATTGACCGAACGGCGACCTTTTTTGTCGGCGGAACACAAAAGCCCAGACGAATGAGTCCCACGTAACGGATGGGCTTTAAGGCTTAAATGATAGGGTGCATCGACCAAACGAACCTTGGCTATGTTTTTCAGTCGCGCCGACCCGAGTGACTCTGGGACCGGCCTATCGCGATGGAGGAAGCATCGAAGTGAACGCGGGGATCGAGATACAAATCGCCTGCAGAGGCGAGCACGCCAAACCCGCTGCGCAACTCGTCTGGTATAAAAACGGCGAACAAATCAATGGTATCGATAGAGAGAGAGAGAGAGCTGAGAGTGATTCATCGCAACTTGTGGCGGTTTAGAAGGCACTCATGTATCGCAACAGGTGGTCGAGAACCACACGGTGACGACCGTATCGACGCTCAAGTGGGTGGCCAAGGCGGTGGATCACCAATCCATATTCACGTGCGGCGCGGCCCACCCTGCACTGTCTGGTCGCCAACTGCGCACCAATTTCACGTTAAACGTACTCTGTGAGTGTTTTTTTTTGTGGCGACGAGGGTATTTCGTTCAGACCGATTCATTCTTGTCTGTCACCTATAGATCCTCCCGGCGTTCCACGCATTCGCGGCATCGAGTCTGACCAGGTGCTGCGCGCTGGCGAGTCGGTGAACATCGTCTGCATCGCTGAGAATGGCAATCCGCCCCCCACCGTCCTCTGGTTTCGCAACGACAAGAAAATCGACTCCACATTCGAAAACGACGGCAACAGCAAGGTGCGTTTATTGTTTCGCCTTTTATTACAGACGACCATAGGCATAAATGAGCAAGGTTGGACCCCATGATGTACCTTGTGTAGGTTTTTATATCCTTATCGTACGGCAATATGCAAATTTTGGGCGCAAAATTAAAATTTTGTATTCAAGTTTCAATTCCCACGCAAAGATCCCGTGACATATGACGAATCCTCTTCAATATTTCGGCCCGTAACGTGTGTCAAATACGTAATGTCGGACTTTGCGCAGGTGTGACCGTAAGATATTATTCTTTAGGAGACGCGCAACGACTATTCCTTCATCGCCGATGCGAACGAAAACGGCGCTCGCTACGAATGTCGTGTGAACAACCATCCTTCCCAACAACCTCTCGTGGCGCAAATGCAACTGCAAGTGAAATGTGCGTTGTGCATAGATGAACGCGTGAAGGAGAAGCAGATGTTTGACGGGGCGATTGGTTGCAGACCCGCCGACGGCGGTCGAGATCCGCGGGCCGTCGATGGCGCGCCAGGGCGAAGCGGTCACACTCGAGTGTCATTCGAAGCCGTCGCATCCGCCCGCACAGATCGGCTGGATGATCGACGGACGGCCGTTGGACGGCAACGCCGTCATCGTCAAGAAGACCACCGACGGCGTTGGCTCCATCACCGTGTCCAATGTGACGTTCCTCGTCGCCTCCGACGAACGCAGAGAGATCGGCATCGTCTGCAACGCCTGGAACCCCGAAATCGACAATAGTCGTGTCTCTGCGCCCGCCACTATTCAAGTCCTCTGTACGAATCGACATTCACCAACTTCGATTCAGTGGTCACGTATTGTTTAGATGCTCCGGATACGCCGGTGATTTACGGGTTCGATGGGAATTCGGTGGTCGAGGGACAACCGCAACAACTGACTTGCGTGGCTCGAGGCGGCAATCCGTTGGCGACCCTTCACTGGTACATTGGTAACCACAAGGTTCGTTTCATGCATTCCTCTTCACTGCTACTATTTTGTGATTGCCGTGCACTATACACTTTGATCCTCCATTAACGATCCTGATTTTGTGTCCACGACGGTGTCATCCACTAACTAGTTCACTCCCGTTGTTGTCTTTTGCAGCGGCGTAACAAAAATGCTCAGAAATTCCGCTGGATTGAGGTAACGCTACGGTCAATACTAGGCTGCTTTGGGCTACCGATGTGCAATGGCTTCTTCTCTGTGTTTTCGCTTTCGTGTTCCGCTTCCGCTAGTTTACAGTATTGTACTTGTTCGTGTGATTGTGAACGGTGGTGGTGGTGGTGATTGTGTTGGCGAAAGTGTTTGGTATGCTGCTACGGTCTTTTCTCCAGCGAATGGAATCGCCGCATCATCGTCTTCCGATCATCTGTTGACAGAATATTTCGATTCAGGTCACTAATGGGACGCAGGACACGGTCAGTGGCGACACCGCCCAAAGTGTGTTCGTTTTCACGGCTGATCGGAGTCACAACGGCGATCAGTTTCGCTGCGAAGCGCGCAACCACGCCATCGACCGACCACTGCGAGCAAACGTCACTCTGCGAGTTCTCTGTATGTGATTTCATTTATTTAATCAATTTTTTAAATCATGTTTCTTCAACAATAGTCCGCAATATTTCTTTCAAGCAACTGTTACTCAGATGTGCACTTTTTTGACCAAAATGTCTGTGTCGGAACCATAGGTATTTTGGGGGTGTTAAGTGCTGTGCAGACTTACATCGTGACGAATTGCGACCAATTACCAAGAATGAATTATATATTCTTGATCACACGATATTTATTCTTGGTAATTGGTCGCAATTCGTTCCGAGCTATTCGTCACGATGAAAGTCTGCACAGCCCTTTCCCCTCTCCCCTCAACCCGGTCGAAAGTGGGCGGAGTTTTGTTAACCCCTCCCTCTCCCTCCAAGGCGAGAAAAAAAATTACGATAAAATTCAAATTTTATCGTAATTTTTGGGGTACGGTATGTTAACCCCTGACTTTCGATATATTCCATGTTAAACCCCCCTTAACTTTTTGACTCGAAAATACCTATGATCGAAAGTGCGAGTTGTGTGCGCGAACTTGATGAAACGTTGTTTTTCTAGTTGCGCCGAAGTCGGTGGAGGTGTCGGCGGCGCCGAGCAAGTTGCGCGCCGGACATCAGGCGCAGTTGTTCTGCGACGTGTCGGCGGCGAACCCGGCGCCCAACGTGGTGTGGACGCGCAACGGCGAGCCACTGGTCGGACAGCTGCTTCACAATAAGACGTACGCCCCCCGCACTTGGCTGACTTGTTGGCGCGCGTCGTACGATCGCTTCTCATCCATCTTGTTTAGCGGAGCCGATTACGGATGGGAAGTGAGGAATGGTCTCCGGTTTGTACCCACTGCTGCTGATGACGGCGTTAACTACATGTGCACCGCCCGGCACGACGCCTGGGACAAGGATGTCAGCGATATCAGAAGCATCAGCGTCCAATGTACGAAACAGTCTTCTTAAGTTTATTGTCAGGATTTTCGAACGGTTCACCGGAAATCTATCGAACACCAATTTAATTTAATGTCGCGCGCTGTCAAAATCCAGAACTTATTGTATTGAGTATTATTACTTTAAATCCATTTCTAGTAAACGTCCCACAACGACATTTAGTCACTATTGCGCATCTAAAATTCTGGGGTGCATTCTACAGTACGCTCTTTACCGTCAAAGAAATGATGAGTATACGACTGTGAGAACGAGATATTTGCAGATGCGCCGACGTTCGACAAACCGGGCCCGGTGATTGTGTCTGTGTTGGCTGGCGAGTCGTTCATCGAGAACATGACCGTGCAAGCGAAGCCGACGGCCGTCGCCTACGAGTGGTTCAAAGACGACGAGCGTTTCCGGACCAACGGAGCCTCGATCACGACCAACGGCGCCGTTCTGAACGCGACGAGAGTGCGTCGAGAGGATGCCGGCGTGTACACGTTGATTGCCACCAATGAAGAAGGATCGAGCAACGTCACCATTCTTGTCGAAGTGCAATGTGAGCGAGTGATCACCATCTTTGATGCATTGTCGTCATAGGGGCCCTGGAGGTCCGATTTTGGGGGGGGTCGTAAATTTGCATATGCAAATTAGGCAAAATTACGGTATTTTGGGCGGGAATTCTAAAAATTGAATTTTTTTTTTGGCCTTCGACCGATTTTCAAGAGGGGGTCGCAAAACTCCGCCCACTTTGGACCGGTTTGGGAGGCCAGCCCCACCCCTAAGGGCACCTATGATTATCATCAAGCTCGATTTCAGTCCCCGCCATTGTGACCAAGGTGACGTCGCCAGTGACTGTGACGCAGGGCGAACGGGCGATTCTGCAATGCGACGCCGAAGGTTTCCCGAACAGGACGGGCATGATCCGGTGGGAACGCGACGGCGTCGTGCTCAGGTCGAAGGAGTTCGCCAATCGCGCGGTGCTGGAGATCGACTCCGCCTCGGCGAATAACAGCGGGCAGTACTGGTGCGTGGCCAACAACGGCATCGGACAGAAGGAGCACCGAGTGGAGGCGCTGCTTATGGTCCGACGATCGCCGACCATAGAACGCGGCGCTCCGTTCGGAAAGGCCGCCGGCCGGTTGGGCGCTTCACTGGTGTTGCGCTGTCGGGCGAGCGGCGTGCCTGAAGTCGACTTCTTCTGGAAGCGAATGGCTGGACATCGCATCGAAAACGGCACCGGCTTCTTCATCACTCGACACCAGCTTGATCATTCCACTTTCGAGGTACGCTTTTATACTCAGAATTTCTTTGACGGTAAAGAATACTCTAAAAAGCTCCGTAACACCAAAATTTTTGATCTGCAATAGTGACTAAATTTCCTTGTGGGACATTTACTAGAAATGGGTTTAAATCATACGAAGTAATGATACTCAATACAATGAATTCCTGATTTTGACAGCGCGCGACATTCAATTGAGAGGTGTTCGATCGCTTTTAACCGTTGGAAAAATTCTGACTATATTTCCTGATGAGATTTTCATTTGTACATTTTCAATCAGTAATGAATCTCCATGGACAAAAAAAATATAAAGTAATCTTATGGAGAATACGATGTATTTGTAGAGCAAGCTGACGATCGAGCAGTTGTCGGAGGACCACTACAAGGAGATGTACGAGTGTTTGGCACGGAACGTGCTGGGGACAGACAAGCTGTACGTCAAGGTGCAGCAAGTGGGACATCCGGACAGACCGACGGACGTACGCCTTATGAACGCGACGGACACGACGGCGACGATCGAATGGAGGGCTGGCTTCGACGGCGGCTCCGATCAGACCTTCCACGTCCGTTATCGAGCCGTCGGCGCCATCGGACACACCACGATCGACGTCATTCCTTCCGACGGACGCATGCGCCTCACCATCCCCGACCTCCTCCCCAACAACGAATACGCCGTACAGGTCGGCTCCAGGAACGCCATGGGCGCCTCCGACTACCAACCCGGCGCGTTGATCGTGCGCACGTTGGGTAAGAGCAGTTCTTTCGCGCTTGTCGCTTCCTGTTGTCAACGAGGGACTGGAACATACTTGAGCAAAGTTTGGACCACTATGACGTATGCTGGGTTGACTTTTGTAGCATTACCATATTCTAATATGCAAATTTAGGGCTCAAAATTCAAATTTTATACTTTGTATTGACGAATCCTGGTCAATTTTTCGGCCCATGACGTATGTGAAATACGTTTTGGCGGACGTTGGTTACTTATGAACTGAAATGTGCGGTTTTAGCGTCAGATGGATCGAGCGGCGACACACCAATGGTGCAGACGATTCATGAGGAAGTGCCCGTGACGCTGATCATGCTGGTGTGCATCGTGGGCGTCGTCCTGTTGGTCCTCAACATCTGTCTCGTGTGCTGTTTAATGCGCCGACACAAACGGAAAAAGATGCAAGGTACGTATCGGTCGCATCCTTTCTCTTTCCTTCTTTTTCACTGTGATCTACGATGGGTGGGCGTTTCTGCAGCAGCGAAACGACGCGAAACGCCGGCGGGCAGAGCCAATGGGTTCGGGAAACACGTGACCATTCAAAGTCCGTCTAAGAGTTCCACGCAAGGTTCGATCGATGGCCATGTAGTTAGTCGCTGTCCCTAGCACTAAATGTTGTGGTCGTGTGAACTCTTTAGCTTTTTGCATAGATCAACAGTTGCAATAGAAACAGTTTACTGACAATCAATCTTTTTGCAGAAAAAACCGAAATAGCACGAAGAGTGGAAGGCGTACGACCAGTACAAATGTACGGTGCGACTGGGGACAGTATGTACGCGACGCGACCCGAATCGGCGGACACAAATCGCTCGGAGGCGCAGAACGAACCAGTCAGCGAAGACGACCAGTCCGTGCGAACCATGATTGTACGTTTTGCTGCTTCCTATTTGACGATCACTGAAACTACAGTCAGAATTTTCCAACTGTTAACCGCAAAGCGATCGAAAATCCCTCAATTGAATATCGCGCGCTGTCAAAATCCAGAATTTATTGTATTGAGTATCATTACTTTGTGTTATTTAAATCCATTTCTAGTAAACGTCCCACAACGATATTTAGTCACTATTGCGCATCTAAAATTCTGGGGTTATGGTGCATGCTACAGTACTCTCTTTACCGTCAACGAAATTATAAGTATATTTCTCTGCAGGAAGTGAACCCGAACGGCTACGTCGAGAAGGTCGCGCACCCACAAGCC
>JAQGCX010000504.1:0-16146 GCA_034700205.1 Plectus parietinus | reverse complement strand
TTCTCTTTCGGTCAGGCCGGGCCGGATCCGGGCCGGCCTGGAGGAAAAGTACCGGGCCCGGGCCTGAAAAAATTGACGGGCCGGGCCGGGGTTTTTTTTCGGCGAAAATCCCGAGCCGGCCCGGCCCGTGAACATCACCGATATTTACGTTTGTGAATTACAAACCGTGCTTATGCTTTTTTTGTTTCGCCAGCATGGTTTCTGCGCAGTTCGACCATTTGGCGGGCGGAGTGGCCGGTGGTTTCGTCAGCACATTGGTGTGTCATCCGCTTGATTTGCTCAAAGTCCGATTCGCCGGTAGGTCGTATTGTTCGCCTCCATTCTCTACCATGCCGTTCGTTCTTAGCGAACGAGGGCGATCTCAAGCGACCTCAATACCGCAGCTACTGGCATGCCGTGAGATCGATTGGATCTAGCCAAGGTTTTCGTGGTCTTTACCAAGGCGTCACTCCGAATTTGATTGGCGCAACGGCCGCTTGGGGCCTCTACTTTCAATTGTTCGGTTGACAGTGTGATATACGGTAGTCGAGTATTTGTTGTTCTAGCTACAATATCACAAAGGAAACGATGCGTTCTGCATTTCATGTGAATGAGCTGTCCCCTGCTCACAATTTGTCTGCTGGTGTAATTGCTGGTCGGTGATACGTGCTCGAGAATTTGATAATCTCGGCTGTTCGCTTCAGGGACCGCCGTGATGGCAGTGACGAATCCCATTTGGGTTGTGAAAACTCGGCTGTGCTTGCAGTATGAAACTCAGCAGAAGATGTACCGAGGCGTCTGGGACGCTCTGGCCAAGATTTACAGAGCCGATGGCATTCGCGGATTATACAGGGTAGTTCTTGTTGTTTGTGTTTTGGCAAAGAGTTTTTTGTCAGGGGTTTGTTCCCGCGATCATCGGCACATCCCACGGAGCGCTGCAATTTATGGCGTACGATTACCTGAAGGAACGCAAATGCAGAAAGTTGAACATTCCCGCCAGCTCAAAGCTCGTTCGTTCCCCTTTGTGTTTCGCAGAACTAGCTGATAAGATGGTTCAGGATACGGTGGACTACCTTCTGTACTCGTCGGTGTCTAAGATATTCGCAGTGTCGACCACATTCCCGTACCAGGTGGTGAGAACCCGGCTGCAGGACCAGCACGTTCAGTACCGCGGTGTCGTCGATGTGATCGTGAAGACATATCGAGGCGAAGGTATTCGGGGCTTCTACAAAGGTCTCCTTCCCAGCAATCTTCGAGTACTACCTGCGATTTGTATCACATTCGTTGTCTACGAAAACGTTGTTCATTTTCTCGCATCTTCCAAGTCGTGACAATTCTGGTCGAATTGGTAGTGTCATAAAACGCGGAGAATACGGAATAAAAGCACTATTTAAATGCTTAATGCGTTCGACACGATGGCTCAGATGTGAAGCGATTGTATGCATGTTTATTGGTGCACCAGAGTGTTGGAAACGATCAGTGAGTATTAAAGAAGGAAAGGAGGGTGATCACGCGGCCAAGTAGGTGGTCAACCACACACCGATGACGAGCGTGACGGCGACCAGCAGTCCGAACAGCACGCCGCCGTGTCCGTGTCCGCGTCCGTCGGCGACCGGCTGCTGCGCGCGATGAGCGGTGTCCAGCTTGGAGCGCAGCGCGCGAACCTCTGCGTCGGCGTCGCGCAGGTGCAGCTCGAGCTCCCTGGCGCGCGTTTCGGCGACGCCGTCGCGATGGCGCAGTCGCTCGTTCTCCTTGCGCAGCGCGGCGATCTGCGTGTCCTGCATCGTCTCGTTGCCGACGGCCCGCACGCGCGCGTCCGACTTGCTGCCGCGGTTCGAGCCCGAAGTGGACGAGTGCCGCAACCGAACGCCCACCTTGACTTGCTGATGGACGGACGACGGAGTAGACTGCCAGAACTGCAAGCGGTCGACCTTGTCGTCGGCGGCGGGCGCGGCCGAGACGAGGAAGCGGTCTTTGGGACGGAAGAGACGGCGGTCGAGCAGTTCGATCGAGACGGCCGCGCTTCGACTCGCATCCAGGAAGCCGCAGTTGGGGCGCACCAGGTAGACGTCGGGGTTGTTGGTCTGCACGCGGAACGCCACGCGCTGCGAGCTCGTGTTCGTCAGCGTCAGCGTCGACGGCGACTTCGAGTCCGTCTTCGTCTCGAGCAGCAGCTCATTCGGCTCCACCGTCACCAGTTGTTCGCTCGCCATCTGCTCCAAACTGCGCGCACCGCCGCTCTGCGTAACAAAACGATAGACGATGAATGAATTGCGAGTGACCATTCGCTATTGCTGATTTCTAGTGTCCCTCCTTTGTTACCTACAGGATAAACCGGAATATACACTGGCTTGTTGGTTTCATGTCCATGTTTCATGACGGCGGCTTCTCGGTCTTCGTCGTGCAGCGCCACCGTATTTGGGGGTGTCATGATAGGAGGGGAAAGCGAAGGGAATCGTCTATGGATGTCACATCACTGGCCTCTACCAGATGCCCAGTCAGAAGTTAGAATAAAAGTGATCTGCTTGCGGTCCAAAAGATGTGTCTGTGCCACGATTAGTTCCGTTAGCTACTGTACTGTACTGCACGACTGAGATGCCAGTTGAGTCAAAATCTTCAGATCAGAGTACTGGTAGTACTCTGATCTGTTAGTACTGTTGCTTTCTAATTTGTGAGCAGCGTGCAGTACTTTGTATTTCGATGTGGGGATCGAGATCGAACACGCGTTGATTCTGCTTGCTCGAACTCGATGATAAAAACGAAACAAGAACACATTCTTATCGAATTTACCATTCCATTTCCTTTGATTGACATGGTTTCATGAATTGAGGTTCCGATCGGTGAAATTTGGCGCATGAAAATCGTGCCATAAGATGGGCCTGAAGTGATGTGTGGATGATGGCGCGCACTGTTCTACAACTGTCGTAACACGACAGCCGCAGTGGCGGTCAGTGGTCTGTGGGCCGCAAGATGTGAGAAGGAAGTTTTGTTGTGCGCACGTGTGAGACGGTTTGTGTGGGGTGGTGCAATTTAAATGTTGATGGATTCTTGTATGAGTCACGCTTCGCCTTGCATGACTGAAGGTGATCAAGGCGTGCTACGCCTGTGTCAACAGGACCCGCTGTGAACGTCGTCCAAAACCAGCCGCTAGTTACCTTTCCTTTCTTCAGCAGTCGGCTGACGCAGTACTGAGCGCCACTTTCGGAAGGCGATCTGGGCGCGAAGAGTCGTGCTCGGCCATGGCTCATTACTTCACCGTCGTCCCGGACGGTCCGATTATGTTCACGGACGCCGACGCCACAGACGGCAATGTGTACCGACTGACGCTGATGAACTTTGGCAAGGCGCCACTGGCGTTCAAGTTCCAGACGACGGCCCCGCAGCTGTTCTGTTGCAAGCCGGTCGCCGGCTTCATCGCCGCCAGTCGGCAGGTGACCGTCGACATCCTGCTCAAGGCGTGGAAACTGTCCCCCACCGACGATCACCGCCAGAAGCACAGCTTCAAGCTCATGGGCTACCCCACAGACGCCATCGACAATAATGCGCCCAAGACATTTTGGACCGTCGGAAAACTTTTCAATCCGGCGAAACTGGAGACGCGATACTTCGACGTGTCTATTGCCGCCGCTTTCTACCGCTGGATAAGAATACCAAATCACATCGGAGGTACGACCGTAGTTATTCAATACGCATCCCCATTCGATAAGTTAATTTACAGTCAACACGGACGAGTGCGAAATGGAGGACCGAGGTGCGCAGACGCACGATCTGCTGCCGCACGGGATGCAACGACGAGCGACGGTCGACCGACTGATCGGACAACTGGAGAGCGACACGGCCACGCACTTCTGGCTGAGTCGACAGTCGTCGAGCACGGCCGTGGAGACGGACCATTCGATCTCGGAAGTGAGCGTCGCGCCCGAGATCCGCCACTGGGACTCGCTGAATATGAACTTCATGTGAGGCGCTCTCCGCTTCTCTCTCCGCCCCTCGCGTTTCAATTGTGGCGGCGTGCGCGCTTAATCGGGGTTTTGGCTCGTCCCCTTGCATCCTGGCCGATCCGGTTGGCCCGCCGTTTGCTCTTTGCGGCTGTGCGCTCGTCAACTGTTTAAATAACGCCCGTTGTGATAGGCGCACCAGAAATAAATGCGGCGCGACCGAGTGCGTCCTCAGTGCCACGCTATCGATCAGAATCCACCCTTCTGTGTATTTTCGTTTCAAGGACTCCTTTCATTTCGCCGTTACCACTGTCCATTGAAATAACGTGTAAGTGAAACCGTGCATTATTCAGCCGAAATACATACACCGATGTCAAAAAAGCAGGCAGCGAAATGATCACAGTTAGAGGAAATCACAGACAGAAAATAAGGACAACTGAGGCAGACAATACGTTAATTGCCCGTCGACCTAAATTGCATCAACCGCGTCCGCCGAATTCGATATATATATCTCAAACAACCGCACACGAAGTGAACAATCGCAGAATGAAACAAGTGAGCAACCACCCGGACACCGATCAAGTCAGTCCCGACCAACGATGCAGATAACCGCCCCAGCCGGCCGTCTGCTGACCGCCGTCGCCGCCGTCTGCAACGACTCGTGTTTTTAAACAGATTAAAATGGAGCATTCGAGCAAAACTCTGCCGGCTTACTGTTAGCAATCTTGTTGAGCAAGTCGACCTCGTCGGGGCCGAGGCGGAGCATGGTGGTCAGGATGGGAATGAGCTGCGGACGTTCGTCGTTGACCTTCTGCTGCGGCGCGAGGAACTTCATGACGACGTTCTTGAGATACTCGCAGTTGGCGACGTGCTGCTCGCGCTCCTTGTTGCGCTCGAGACGGCGAATCTCGTCCTTGAGCAGCTTGGTCTGTTCCACGAGTCGCGCGTTGGTCGCCTCGGTCTCGTGCAGCAGCTCCGTCGTGTGTTCCAGTCGACGCATCGCCTTCTCCGTCTTCGCCAACCACGCGTCTTCCACGTCGCCCATTGGACTCGTCACCGTCGAAGCCACACCTCAAATGCTCATCGATTCTAATTAAATTGCAAACTATTGTAAACATAACATTCCGATTAATTTACATTGCGTTAATTTCGGCTGAAAAACAAGACGTAGAGAATCGCGAAGGTTTCTTACTCATGTCGTCGGCCATGAGCAGGTCTTCGAGTGGAATGGAGTTGCGCGACATCCGTCCGCTCAGATCGTCGCTGTCGACGGTGCCGCGTTGCATCCGTCGATGGCCGACGTGCTGATGGCGGTGGATGACGGGCGCCGCAATGACGGCCTCCTGTCCTTCGGCGGGCGCTCTTTCCGTCACGGGCGGCATCGGCGCGTTCGGCGCGTCGTCGTTCACCTCGGTCTTCTCCTCGCGTCCGACGGCCGCTTCCGCCACCGCCAATCGTTCGCGGATTTCCGTCATTTCACGAGCATGCGTTTCTCTCAGCTTCTCGATTGTTAACTGAAATGATTGAAAAATATAATGTTTGCTCGAATAAATTAGCTCATATTCCCAATTTTGAAGTAGGCGGAGGTAGTTGCACTTTTGCAACAAAAAGTGGAAGTATTGTTTCACCGGCGCAAAATTACCTCCCCGCAAATGGACACAGACGGCACACTGCGGCGGATAGATTCACCGATATGGAAAGGCCGACTGACCGCGTGTTCTTTGTCGATGTCGCGCTGTCGCGTCTGCAGACGATCGATGGTCGCCAGCTCGTTGGTCAGTCGCGCCTCGTACTCCGCTCGCTGACTGGTCAGTCTGAAATGTCTCAGTAATTTCTTCGCGTAGACGATGAGAAATAGACGCACTGTCGCTGAAGAGTGGCGAGTTTGTCGTCGGTTTCGGTCTGCACACGACGGAAGCGTTCACTGACGCGTTCGTAGTCGTCCTGCACGGCCGACAATTCCTCCTGCGCAGTACGGTACCCCACGCTGTGAACGAACGAGTTACACATATGCGCAGCGATTGGGATAAATAAATACTTGGTCTCCTGAAGTCGTTTCTCCAGATCGATGATCAATTTGTTCAGGCGCACTCGCTCTTCCTCGGCTTGTTCCTGCTCGGAAGATGTCTTGTTCTGCTGTTTGAGCACAGAGTGCGCACGCGTCTGAAACGCATCCACCATAGTAGTACCGTAACAGTAACGACAATTTTCAGACCTTGAAGGTCTCGTACTCGGCGGTCAGATCGTCGTACTGGCGTTGCAACGATTCTCTCTGACTGTGCACGGCGGTCAATTGTCTTTGCAGCGAAGACACGGTGGTTTCGAGCTGCGCAAGGCGCTGATGTTCGCCGGCCATCGAAGACGACAGTTCCATCTGCACGATCGTGTTCAAAAAATTGACGCTCGATGATAATGCCCACCTTCATGCTCTCAACGTCGGCGGTGACCTCCTGCAGTTTGTCGGAGAGACCGTCGCATTCGGCGGTTTTGTTCTCGAGCTCGGTCTGCGCAGTGGTCAACTCGAGTCGCGTCTTGACGAACGCCGTCTTTAGTTTCGCCAGATTGCTTTCCGTCTTCGCCTTCTGACTGCGCAGCGCGTCTGTAAATCCAAGAATAGCATCAAACAAGCGGCACGGAAACAAATGTAGAAAATAGGCAAACATACCCAGCTCCTTTTTGATACTGCTACTTTCGTTTGATTTCGACTGAACAAGTTCATGCGACCGTTTCAAATCTTCTTGAAGGCGCTCGACGCTGCGCTCATAATCGGCCATCTCCAAACTGAGCACATTTTGCGTACTGGTTTTCTGCAATCGACTCTGTAACTCGTCGGTTCGGTGCAATTTAGTCTGCCGACCTCCTTGATTGCGTCCAACTGCTCTTTGTACATGGTCGATTCCTTCCTGAGCCGTTCGATTTCCGTCTGCCGCTGATCACACTGAGTTGTGACCTGAAGGTGTGAAGTTGATTGACTGAAGGCAATGGATGACTAGGACCTGGTCCACGAGGCTCGACTGTTCGCGCAGCAACTTTTTCACTCCGTCCAGCTCGGTCCGCAATGACCGGACGTGTTCCTCTTCTTCGACGAGTTGAACACGGAGCGAAGCCGTTTCCGCCTAAAACCTTCGCTCTTGCCAAATCGTGTTCATAATTGAAGAATGTGTGCGCTTGCGCTATTTTTATACAATGTTCGGGAAGATGAAAGGATTAGACGCATTTGCACGTTCGCATTTCTTTTATTAGCTGACGTTCTTGGCAAGGAGCCCAATTCGCACAGCAATGCCAAAACATCGCCGATGATTAATCAAACATCGTTCTTTAATATACGGATTTTGAAATATGCGTTAATAATTTCAGACTATTTCAAGGACCAATCAGAGGCCGACCAATTGGGCGGCTCAAAATAACTCGGTAAACACCGAGGCGATTGACTAATAATGGCGTCCTTAATGAACCCGTTGGCAAATTGAGCCGACACGGAAGGATAAATTAAGAAACACGAGAGTGCACTGGAGAGAATAAAATATGCAAATACACGAACCTCGGACATTTGGGACACTTCCACGCTGGGTGCACCTTCCATTGTTTCGGCGACGATTTCGGTCTGCACGTGGCCATCGCGTGTGTCACATTGTTTGCACGAGTCTGCTAATTTCTCGCGCAACAAGTCCGCATCGACGCACAGCTGCTCATTCTCGGATGACAAAAGTGCCACAGTCTCCTGGGTGCTCTTGAGCGTCGTCTATAATGAGACCGATCATTGAAGAGACTAGTCATCGAGCAAACCTCGTGCTTAGCTTGCATGTCGACAAAAGCGCTCTTGGCGCCCGACAGCTGATTCTGCACAGATGTCAATTGCTCCTGCAATTAGACGATTCGCTCATTTGAAGTCGAATCAGCTAATGAGAACGCACCTTCAAAAAAGCTATTTCGGCCTTCAGATCAGCGATCGTTTGCAGTCGAAGGTCGGATTCAGATCTCAAAGTCAGCAGATCAGTATTCAGTCTTGCACATTCTTCCTTTGATTCGGTGAGAGCCAGCTGAAAATCGTTCGGTACAATAATGTATTACATAGATTTCGCCGACATCGAAATAGCTTCGAATGCATGTAATGTGTATCAAAGAACTGCAATGTATCAAAGAACGATCAAAGCCAAACCTGCAATTCCGCAGTGTCGGCGACGTCTTTGTTGTGTGACGAAGCGCGTTGTTCCCTATTCGCGATGAGAGCGTCCCTTTCCGCGGATATTTCAAGGATACGCTCATTAAATTGGCGCTGAAAGAAAAGCGGAGAATAGCCGTTGCGGACCGAATGGAGCAATAAACGTACATGTGCGGCTTGCTTCTCGGCGTTTGCAGCAAGTAGCGCCGCGCCTTGTTCCGCCTCGAGCTCCGTCACGCGCACTTGCAGCTCACGAATTAGCGACGACATTTCCTCTTCTTTCGCCGTCGCTTCCTCAGGCGCAGGATGTTGCTGCGATTCTGCGCCACTTTCACACTAAATTTAGCCGGTCGAAACGTGAGCATATGGGACGATACGACTCTTATCAACGGGCAAATACCGTAGTTGTTCAGTAATGCGTTCATATTTAGTCGCAGTCGATACGTATAATTGAAGGATAGCATGGAATCGAGGGAGGGAGGGAAAAAGCAAGAAGAATAGATATTAACATTGAAATCGTGGGAAGGAACGCGGCCGACCTGTGTTTCGGAGACGAGTGCGAAACTCTCCTCGCGGTCGGTGACATCATCTTCAGTGCTGCACGCACGATCGGCTCTGACCACAATCGGTTTCTCCTCGACGGGCACGCCCACGAGTCGCTGGATTTGCTCGCGAGCGTCGGCCAGTTGCCGTTGGAGTTCACCGATCTCTCGCTTGTACTGCTCGACGGCGTCGCCGGCCACGCGGTGGGCGACGTCCAACTCAGCTACAAGCCTCTCGGTCTCGTCGTGCATCTCGTCGCACAGCTCACCCCGATCGTTCAACGCCGTCCGCAGCAGCTGACATTCTTCTTGAAGCGCCACAACGCACTGCAAACGCGCAATCAGCACCGAAATGCGCCACCACCACTTACGGCACTTGTTGAGAAAATAATTAGCAATATCCCATCATTGCACCATTGAAATATTCATGAAAAGACCCATAAAATCTCTAATTCGTCATTCTCATCTTTTTCACCGATTAAATATGACGCGCTTATGACAACAACAGAGACACTCACTTGGCACTTGTCCATGAATTGAGATTCAATGGAAGATAATTTGTCTCGCAGTCGTTCCTTGTCCGCCTCGGCATCTTTCAGCTGCGCATCGATTAGCTGAAAATAAAACCATGATTGCCAGTTGGAACACTGATGTGGATAGAAAACTGCAATTTACTCGAATGCGTTCATCGGATGTACGCAATGCGATCGATAAATGGTCGAGTTGTTCGTTCCGTTGCGCATCGCGCTCGCTGATCGCTCGATTATCGCGCTCCAGCTCTTCTTTGGCCGTCTGATAATAAGGAAAGAAATGTAAAGCGGCAGAAGGAAGGTTGCAGTACCGTGAGTCGAAGCGAGTCCTCTTCGAGTACCGACATGCGCGCAACCGTCTGCTCGGTGGTGTGTAACTGTGCGCGCAGACGGTCCAGCTCGGCCGTGTGTACATCGTGCCGAGCGGCGTGTTCAGCGTCCGCGCTGCGCAGAGCTTGCAGTTCCGCGCGCAGTCGATCGTTCTCGTCCTGCAATCGGCGGCCGAGTAGTATGGGCGATCAGGAACAGACTTGTTCGCGACAGCCCCTCGGGGCCGCAAAAGTGCGCTCTGTTGGTCCCGATTTAGCCGAGCGCCGAAAGAACGGCCGATGGGTGAGAAATGAATCGATACTGGCCGCCGAGCATGCCCTCGCCGCGCCTCGGCTGTTCGCACAACAACAACACACAATGGATATCATTAGCTGCGAGTTACCAATCCTATTTTGATAATCACAAAACGAACTCATTGAATTCCGGCCCAATTAGACGGCGGATCCGATTACTTTTGTCTCGTCGGTAAAAACAGGATATTCGTCTGAGCGGAGATGAACGGCCCGGAGAAGACCCCCGAGCGTTTTCATTACCTGAAGGCGCTCGCCATCGTCGCCGACGGCGGGAACTTCGGCGATGCGCGCTTCGAGCGCGTCGATCTTCTGCTTTGCCGCCTGCAGATTCTGCACCTGTTTCTTGACGAAGCGCACCAGATCCTCGCGCGACAGAGTGTCCAGCTGCAACGGTGTGGATGACGGGGTGGTCGGGTGTGGCGCGTCGTGTTGGCGCAATCGCACATCATCGCCCTGCCGGGTGGGGTCGGTCCCCGCACTGAGAGCGGACCGCGTGCTCCACGTGTGCGGCGCGCCCGTTTCTATTATTATCAGCTTGGCGCTGGCCGGCGATCGATCGAGCGGCTATTTCTGGTCTCGGCGCTGTTTGCCGGACGGAAAAAAGCGTAGCAATGTGGGCCCACGGCCGGCGCTTCTTGTCGCGCACCGATCCTGGCGGCGACAGGTGGTCTGCCGGAAGCGGATTCAGATCCGTCCGTCAGTCGCTCAATTCCGATACGCAATTAGTCACCCGTCGTCGACGCCGTTCGTTCGCCGACATAAACAAGTCGAAAATAGCAATGCGCCGGACGGGGCGAATCGCCCGGGATTCCGCCCGGCGCCGATCGATGAAACGCAAAACTCGCCTTGGATCGCGGCGTCGCAGCGCCCGACGACGTCGTCGACGCCATCTAAACGCGGCAGTGGCAACGCCGTGCGGCACAACAAGCACAGGTAGCGGGCGAGAGCGCCGCCAACGACGGCTTCTACAGCGTTCAACAAATCCAACACCGATAGAACTTTTATTATATCGCAGTCACGAATGTTCGGCGTTCAACGCTCGGCTTCGTGAACAGCGGCGGCGAGGTGACAATAGAAATATGGAGAACATTTCAACGAATCAACGGCAATACAGGTATATACGGTCCATCCGTCCATCGCTCACACCCGATAGTGAACAGAGTTGAATTGTCTATAGACACTGTAAAGAACTCATAAACGGTCCACAACGAGAAAATACAACAGAGACGGCGAATTCCAGCAAACGCCAACATATCGCAGAAACGCCTTCAACCGGGTTCATTTGTTGCAACGAACAAAATATAAGAATGACGCACAGAAAACGAAATCACGACCAATCGGACACCACGGGCAATCCGTCACAACCCCGAATGACGACGAAAAGATCAGCGACTATCAAACACTGATAAGACACTTCCCAATACGACTCGACTCGCTATCAACAGAGCGCACATGATGCAGTCTAGTCTAAACGCAGCGCAGCTAAAAACGGCAACACGGAGAGAATGGCAAAGGAACGACACGCGTGTTCTCATGCGATACGCACGGGTTATGTCCAGTCCACTAAAATGATAAGGGGACTAAATGTGCGAACCAGGAGGCCGACTAACAAGACCGAGAAGTCAAACAAAACGCTCACTCTCAATCACTATCTCATTGATGCACAACGACGACGGCGATGCAACTAGTTGGCATCAGAACAGAGACGCACGCAAGGCGAAAAAAGCTCGCCCGCCAAGGACAGACACGAACACGCTGGAAATGCTTCAGTTGAACAAAACTCTGCAATGGAAAAGGACGCGGCGACCTGAAGACGCGACACAGCACAATTTCATCGACGACGCACTGAATATCCGACGTCGTCACTGACCCGTCGACGTCTCCACCGACAACGACGCGAAGCGACTGCTCACCGCCTCCCAGCCCGCCTCGCTCATACCCAGTCCCTGACTACCCGTCAACGACGTCCAATGTTTCTTATGAATGGCGACCACTTTCTGGATGGTCTCCTGCGCGCTGGCTTTTGGAATGGCGTTCATGGTCTCGGTGCTGAGTCGGCCCGCCTCGGCCGAGTGCTCGCACAACACCTTGACGCATTCTTCCGCCGAGTCGCTGATCGCCGCCAGGTCGTAGCCGCCTTCCAGCGCTAGCACCTGTAACGACGACCAGTAAATATGGTTTTATCGATAAGGGAAACGCACCACTCGGCCGTCGGCGAACCGCATCAGCTGTTTGGTGAGATAGCCGAACAGCTGAGCGGACAGTTCGTAACCGCCGAGCGCTTGCGGATGGCCTTTGGCGCCGTCGAAGCCCGCCGACACCAGGATGAAGTCGGCGTCGAACTCCTGGAGCACGGGAGCGACGACGACGCGCCAGGCGGCCAAGTACTCGGCGTCGCCCATGGTGTCGCCGCTGAAGGGAATGTTGACGGTGAAGCCCTTGCCGGCGCCCTGACCCACTTCGGTCACGGCGCCCGTGCCCGGGAAGAAGTTGCCGTTGTCGTGTCGGTGCAACGACAGGTAGAGCACGTTGGGGTCGGAATCGAAGCAGAGCTGCGTGCCATTGCCGTGGTGTACGTCCCAGTCGATGATCGCTATTTTACGACACCGGTCGGCGAAGCGCTGCTGCAAATGGCGCGCGGCGATGGCCACGTTGTTGAAGAAGCAGAAGCCCATGGCCTGGTCGCGCTCGGCGTGGTGCCCGGGCGGTCGGATCACGGCGAAGCCATTGCGCAATTTCCCTTCGGCCACCTGCCAATACATTCAATATTTCATGGAATAAATTGCATGCGTATCATCGATTATGCAAGCATCCGCACATAATTTGCATGCGACTGCGCACTCATCGATTAGCAACGTCGCAGACACCCGAGCTCTTGTTTCAGCCCTCGCAATACACCGAAACAATCTACTATTGCGTGTATTGAGACGCGCCATACTATCGATTATTTCTGCAATGTTTCTTCGCGTACCTGAGAGCAAAGTTCGACGAGCGAGCCGACGGATATGCGCGTGGCCAACTGGGTGTTGGCGTCGTTGAAGTACGTGTCCGAGTCGACACCGATGCCGCCGCAGGGCAACTGAACGAAGCTGCGCACGGGCAACTGCGCAGGGTCGATCTTGAGACAGGCGGTGGGCGACACGGCGAAGAAGGTGACGTAGGTGTCCGAGTGAACAATACGCAGCAGGTCGAGCGCCGCCTTGCGCGCGTTCACCCGTTCGCACATGTCGACGAGGCCGCGCTCCTGCAGTCGCGCCCAGATGGAGTGGACGCGTCCGCCATGTTCCACGTGGTTCTTGTTGTTGCCGCAGACGCACTGGTGCTTCGACATGGCCGAGTCGTAGGCCAAACCTGAATTCACGTCATCGCTAAAAATAGCGCACACGGGGCGGGGCGGCCGACGAACCGGTTTTCAGGCCGTGGATAGCGCCATTTGCCAGCTTGTTTAGTCGGTCCGCATGAGCGGCCGACAGCCCCATCGGACCCGTACTAGTGTCGTCTTCGGGTTCTTCACGCACCAACGACTTGCGTCGCAGCACGAGATCGCGCAGCTGCTGCTTCAGCAGACTGGGATAACCGCCGATCGGAAGCGGAGATGTGAACGACCGATTGTTGTCGAACTTGACGGGGACTCGACCGCCCGCCGTAATGTCTGTAAATGAGGCGAACAGTCGGACCATTAGCGCACACCGCACACACGTACCGGGTCGGTGAATACTGAGCGCGGGCGGTGTACTCTCGCCGTTGTCTTGGGCGTCCACGCTGCCGCTCGACGACATCAGCGACGAGGACATTGTCACACCCGCGAACAGCGAGTTGGCCTGAAGCAGCGACGGCATGGACAGGAAGGGCGACGCCCCGGTCAGCGCGACCTGCGCCATCATGGCCGCCGTGGTGACGTCGAGTGCGAAGGGGAAGCCGCCGGCCGTGGAGAAGGCCGTGCCGACGGGCAGATTGGGCAAACTCGGCGACGGCACCATCATATGCGCGTACTTGGGCGCCGGCGCCACCAGACGCGGCATGTACGGCTCGGCGACGTCCATGGCGGTGGCGGTGGAGTCGGAATCGCTGCGCTTGAGCGTGCGATGGTGCGGCGGGAAGCTGAAGGCGCCGTAATGCGGCGTGTGCGGACTGGCGCTCGTCGCCAACACCGGACTCGTACTGTTCAAATTCCCCTTCGACCCGCTGCTCACCAGCTGGTGGGCGCCGCCCTGCTGCCCCTTGTTCAACAGTTTCGCCCGGATGCGCATCTTGAGGTTCGGCTCGCTGTTCACCTTGCGCAGTTGGAATTCGGTGGCCGACATGCCGCCGCCATTGCCTCCGCCGGCGATCGTGGACGCGATGTGAATCGGGTAGGGTTCGAAGTGCGGCGAAGACGCCATCTGCACAGCGGGTGGCGCCGGGCCGGGCATGTCTCTTCCGCGCTTGATAGCGATCATCGACTTGAGTCGCTCGCGAGTGTTCTGGCTGATGGTCGGCCCGGAACCGCTGAAGGCTCTTCGCGGACGCATTCCGCCGGGTACCACCTGTCCGCCCACGCCCGACGGAGACGCCAGCATGTCCGGCGAGCCGTTGGCGGTCAAGTCCGCGTCGCCGCGCACGTTGGGCGGCGGTTGGGCCACCGACTGCTGCAGCGCTTGGAAGTAGGTCAGATGTTGGAGCGCCAGATTGGCCTGCGCGCGTTGAAAATGCTGCAGCAGTTCCACTTGTTTCTGCTGATAAGCTTGCTGCAGAATAGACATGCGCTGATCGGCGAGGGGCTCGAGGTCGGGCGCGGGGACGCCGACGGCGTTGGGCGGAGGGAACATGGTCATGGACAGACCGTTGCCGGCCGTCGTGCTGACGGGACAGAGGCCGTCGGCGCGGTGGTCGTCCATGGCCGTCTCGGTGCAATATCACAGTTGGCAGCCGGCCTTCGTAGTTTGGCAACAGACGCAGCCGTGCGACGTGATTAATTTATAATTTTAGATCCGCACGGCGACCATACGTATCCTGACAACTTGGCCTAGTCCAATGTTATAAATAAAATAGTTGGATGATCAAGTATAATGTCAGAACTTTCTGAAAGCGCCATTTTACAATCCAAATCAAAGTCGACGAACGCGCTTACCGACTACACTGAAGAACTGACAGTCCTCGCAAAAAAGCTTTCCGTTCAACAGTTGAGTGAATGACTCGGTCGTCGTTATTCGCATCACTTCCGAGAAAATCTACTTTTGCCTGATTGAACAACGAATACGATTGAAGCAGTCAGTAGGCGCACAGGATCAGATTGAAGTGATGAAAGGGAAACAGCAAAGATTAAAGACTGAGTTCAGTGCCGCTCAATTGTTAGCAATCTGTTGCTAATGAACTTGACAGCGACTCGCAGATGGAAACGACGAGTTGAACGACCTGGTGCACAGTTTTCAGTTTTCAAACAAGTCGCGGCCAGAAAAATTACGACACGCGTTCAGGTTTCAATTTTTTCATGACTTCTTTGTCGAAATATATCACACGCAACACAACAAGATAAACCGAGTGCATTGAAAATGATGCAGCAAGCGCAGAGCCGCAGCAACATGCTGCACGCGTCGTAGCCGGACGCGTCAACGGAGATGAGTCGCAGCAACTTCGCCACATGTGAGCTGCCCTGACGCACAGGGCGAAAAACGCTCCAAGTTTGATCGACTGTTAATCGCAATGCCATTGGTGTTTTAAAGGGATGGACTTGAATTGGAGTTCGTAGTGAAAGAACGAGATTGTTCGCCTCTTTTCAGAATGAAAACACCTCTCTTGGGTAGGCCTCTTATTGGTTTCGATTTTGCACGCGAGCAACGCTTTCGCGGTGAATTAGACGAGGCTGCTCATGTACTCATCCATCAAGAAGTCGACAAGACCATCCTAGCAATCGTCGGCAAATTGCACTACGCTGGCGACATCAGTGTTTGTTGGAGGTCGGCGATGGCTTCTGGTCACCCGCGTGTCTGCATTATTGCGTGTGTATTGGGAACGAGAAAGAAGCCAGGTTTACTGGTCAAATTTTGGCAGCTAGAGCGAAACGAGCAGGCACGATATCACAAGGAGTCATGTATCGCAATGTCGCATTGGTCTCACGGACGAGTCTTGGGCGAGACTTTGGCGGCCGGCTTCTTGCGCACGATCCTAGTCGCCCGCTTCTTCGACTTGGTCGCCACCATCTCGACCGTCTTCTGCTTGTTGCCCTTGGTGGAACTGGAACTCGCCGAAGTGGAACTCGAGAGGGAGGGCGAGGCCGCGCGAGAGACAGAGCGGGAAGAGGCGCGGTCGTCTTCGTCCGAGTGGGATTCCGACTTGATCGCCCGTGCCACCGGCTTGCCCGTCTTCTTCGGTTTCTCTGCGGTCGACGGCTCG